>LOJH01010637.1:0-17282 GCA_001685095.1 Ellobius talpinus
TTATCATTTTTATAGTTGTTTTGGGATTTATGGGAAATAGACGGAGCCACATGATCTGCTCTTTTAGATATCATGTAAGCAAAGCTTTATACATATAATTAAATGTGCTAACAATTATTCACCAAACATACCTCAGAAACCTAGTGTGGAAGGAATTTGGACATGCTCCGAATTAACCACATCTCTTAGAAGAAAATTGAAGCACAAAGGTGAAGATTGAACAAATCAACAGAATTTAACTGCAGACCACTCATCCATATTTACGGTTTAGAACCTGCAAAATCCATTACCATGCACAATTTTTTTTCATGGTGGTCCTTATTTATATGTGCAATGCACCGATCCTTGATGAAATGCTTAGTTGTTTGTTTCTCTGAGGCTCGATTGCTTTGTACATCTTCTGAATAGCAAATATCCAGAATGATGCTACAGTGCTGGGGACATGCAGACCAATGTGCTCTGAGAGGGTTTGCACCAAGAACAGCTCATTTCAAAGCCATCTTCCAGCACAGATGGCTTGAAATAAAACAACTTTGATATCTAGGTGACCTATTTCTCAAAACTATTGTGATGACTTTGTGTGTCTGTGTGTGGGGGGGATAATCTAGATAAAGGAAAGAAGAGACATGGTTGTGCTTATTGGGACTTCAAATCCTAAAGTCATCTCTGGCTGAACAGGACAACAGATTTCAATGTCTGTTATTTCAGGAAGTGCCACTTTCCCAGTTTCTGGAACGAACTCACTCAGGATCTCTTCAAATAATCTCCTTCTATTTCAAAGGCTTAGGAAGTGGAGACTGTGGATGGCTCTGAACACTCCTGAGTTATAGAGGCACAGCAGGCCATAAGCTATCCCATCCAAAGGAGCCAGAATATCATGGTTGCTGTATTCAGGAGTCTAATTTACCTCTTAGCCCTAAAGGATTTCTTCTATCTTTAATAGTCTCTTTTCCTAAAAATGCAAGGCAGTGCCTTTGACGACAAAGGAGATCCTTGTGGCCTCATAGCTTCCTTTCCCCACTCCCAATGGTCCTGGGAAGCGTGTACTTGGTATGTTTCCATGCCCCATCATTTAGGGACACACAGCACATGGGATGGCAAAAGGACAGGACACTGTAGAATAAATAAAAGACTGTGAGGACAGCTACCTTGTATCCTCAAGACTTGGTTCAGTGCTTCATAAATATTAGCAAAAGAGTAATATATTTAATTAGCTTCCTATATTTGTGACTCTATCATCTTGCTGTATGTTTGGCACGAAGTAAATCTTCAGTTAAGTGTCAGCTTTATAATAAAAGGTATCTTCTGGACATTGTATTGGATCTGATAGATGTCTCTTTGGCAAGAAAAATGCTTTTCCCTTGGAACTAAGGAAGTACTTGGTCATTTAAACAATGTCTTCCAGACACCTTAGATAGCTTTCCTATGGGGATTCCAATTGTTTGTCATATTTGGGTTCATGTGGATTTGCTTTCTTGGAAACACTGAGGAAACCACCACAGGTAGATAAGACAGTATTTTTAAAGCCCTGTAGTGTTCCTTCCTGCATCTCACTTGGTGGTTTATACAGACTGCATAATGAATGAGGGAGAAGGCAGAGAAGTAATTGCTAAAAATAACTGTCAAAGACATAAAAATGTACGAGAGAATTACCTTATGAATATTAAGAAGTATCAGCTTTTCAGTGTTTAACCAGTGATTGACCTGTTTTAAATAAGTGTCTATAACAGGATAAGTAAGGCACTCAACAGATAATAGTGTTTGCCACTGTGCCTGATGACCTGAATTCAACTCCCCGGATCTACATGGTAGAAAAGGAAAAACTCCTACAGATGGTTGTCTGACCTGCCCACATGTACCTTGATAAAAACACACACACATACATATGAATGAATGAATAAATAGACTTAAAATTACCTATAAGAAAACATCTTTGAGAGTTTACTAGCCTTCATACTACAATATTACTCCAAACTGATGTTAATAACCCAAAGAGCAAACCATCATAGCACACGCCACCTGGAATGTGTTAGGTTTATTCTATTAGAATCTTTTCTTTTTTTTTGGTCATACAAATGTTTCTTATTTTTAAAAGAGTATTTTACATGATCTCTGTATTAACTTGAAAAGTTTCCAGTTAACACACTGATTTGTAGAATTGAATTCTATTTTTTTCTTTAACTATGAAATCTTTTTTCACATATAGTGCAGGAAATTAGAACTATGTTTTTCTTAAAGATGTATACAAGCAAGAAGGCAGAGGTTAAAATAGTATTATACCAGTTTAGTAGTTTTTGTAAGATGCCAGGATGCTAAATGCTATGTAAATCATCACATTGGCATCATCTTACTTACATAGGGATGTTGGATCTATGTGGATGAATATGTAGCAGGGTGTATTTTTTTCCTATCTAGTCTGATGATGAGAGAAACGGCATGTAGTACAAATGGCTTAGAAAGACCACAACCAGGGGCTATAAAATGTATCAGCTATTTTCTAAAATTCTCTATCTCCTTTAATTTAAATAAAATACAGATCATGCATGGTTACATTTTTCTCTTATTTTTTATTTTTTCAAAGTACAAAGATGTCATGAAGCCTATGGTCTGTGTATTTTACCCCTCCCCAAAAGCCTCTCTGATACAATAAAACTATATCACTTCTGTGAGAGTAGGGTAAGTTCTCCTGAATAACCTGAAACAGAGCCGCAGAGGGAAAAGAGGGGTACAAATCAGAGTAAACCACAGCTATTTACTGCCTTCTGCATGGGTGTGCGTATGTGCGTGTGTGTGACTGTGTTTGTGTGTGCACATGTGTGAGTGTGACTGAGTGTGTGACTCTGGTATGACTGTGTGTTGTGAGTGTATGTGTGTTTCTACATCTACAGTGCATTCACGTGTTCATGCATATTCACAATATGTGTGTGGAGGTGATGTGGGAGACAGAGGCTAACATCAGGAAGTCTTCCTTGATTACCTTCTGCCAAATTTGCTGAGCCAAGGTCTCTTAATTGAACTCAGAGCTCTCTGATGACCAGTCTCACTAGCCAGCTTGCTTTAAGATTCCTTCTCTGTCTTCCAGGCACTGTAATTGCGTACATTTGTGTGCATTTGGGATGCCATGACACGTAGAATTTACATGGATTCTAGAACTCCAACTCTGGCCCTCATGCTCACATACAAGTGCTTTACTGGCTAAGTCATCTCCCCAATACTATCTCTTACCATTATAGTAGGTTTTAGCAGGTATCAAGATAATCTTGCATCTATAGACCAAACCTGAAATAGAAATTATTTATATTATGTAGTTTTACCCTCCCCCTCCCCATACTCCCCCATCTACTCCTCAGAGAGGGTAAAGCTTCCCATGGAGAGTCAATAAAGGCTAGCACATCACTTTGAGGCAGGACCAGGGCCTTCCCCACTATATCTAGGCTGAGCAAGGTATCCCTCCAAAGAGAATGTACCCCCAAAAGCCAGTTCAAGTACTAGGGATAAGGTTTATGTCTGGGTTTTCTTGGTGAAGGTGACCAATGTTGCAGATGTTCAGGAAATCATAGAGAGGGATTTTTCAATAAGAAAGGCTATTTCTTACACAAAGAATGTATTTTTCTATTTGTTTTCATAATTTAGTTGATCCTTGCTTTGTGTTTTCTGATGCTGTAGTCATAGATATATCAACAGATACACGGATTTATTACTGATATTTCCTTAGGGGAGTTGAATTTTCTTGTTATGAAGTTACTCCCTTTAAACACACTGGAATGTATTTTTTCTGGTGTTCATGTATCACTATGGGTTTATTTAAAGTTTGCTTTTATATTGCATATGCTAGACCAAACACACATACATATTTTCAAAAGCTTTAATATCATGTGTATGTGGGAAAGAGGAGAGGTATGTGCAATGGAGTGCAGGTGCCCATGGAGGCCAGAACAGGGAATCAGATCGGTTCTGGGCAGGTGTGAACCTCTGGATTTGGGTGCCAGGAGCCAAACCCCAAGCTTTGTCTGCAAAGCTCTTAGCTGCTAAGCAATCACACCAGCTCAACACATGTGCATTTCAAATTATTCATGACTTTACATAGTATGTTCTCTAGACAGCCTATAATGTTTCTTCCTTTCTTTGTCTGCTCCGGCTTTTACCCAAGTGTACTTGCTTCTATCTTTTAATTGATATGGTTACTTCACCAAGGTTTACTGAGTTATTGATGCTTGTATTTATCTGCCACTAATTATGTTTTTGTTAGCCCATGCAGTCCTATATTTACTTTTTCCTTCCTTTCTTTTTGTTTAGATTTACAGAAAACGAAATCATTCAATTTATGTATTTTTTAACTCATAAAATGATGAATGAAGTATCTTAGTATTAATTGTAGTCATTATGACATATTCTTATTCAAATTTTAATTTACATGCTTATCTCCCTGATAGTTATCAAACCATATTTATTCCTCTTGAATGGTATAGCTAGATTCTGTACATTTTTGTGACTTGTGGTTGTACATCTCATCAGAAATACATTTTCAAATAATTATTCTTCATTTACAGTATGCCAGATGTTTGCCACATTTTCTTGCCCCCTTTTCCATCTTACTGTGTCTATCTTGTGCCTGAAGCACACGTGATCTGCCTTGCCTTTGATTCACTCTCATTTCTCTCTTCTGGGCTTCGGGTTTATCTCAGAGCCCCACTGAGTCACTCCCTGCTATTACACTCATCCTTGAAGGGGATCCTCGGTAAGTACAGGTTACTAATTTAGCAATTACTCATTTTCAGCTTACTGGAAACACGAGGCCGATGTCTTCATTCCCAACGCTGCATTTTATCATTTGTGGATTTAGCCCTTCACCATCCCCTGAGAGCAAGTAAGATTTCATTGCCTCCTTGTCTTTGATTCTTCCTGGTATACTCCAGACGTCTTGGTTTTGTGGATTGGTGTGTTTCATCAACAAACAATTTACAACAAATTTAGACGTAATCTCTGCACATATTGCCTTGATCCGATATTCTCTTAGGTCCTCCTTCTCTGTTCACAGTCAGCATGTAACTGACCTTCATGCTGTATCATCTTATATTTTATATCCCCTTATATTTCTCTCTCGCATCCTTTCCCATCCTTGGTCTCTCCATGCTTCAGACCTATCCTTTTTCTTTGCTTTTCTTTCTCTTGTAAACCTCTAATGGGTGTGTCTATTGATATTTTACATTTGGTTACTACGTATGTAAGTTTCATAATTTTTATTTTGTTTTCTCCTTAACCTTCTTTGTCTTTTAAAAATATTTCAAATGGCCTTTTAAAATTTTTGATGTTGGATTTTGTCTCCTTGAACTGACTATACGAGAGGGTACATTTTGCTGACCAGCTTCTGAAGTCCTCATGTGCCTTGAGGGCTCTTGACTTTGCTGTCTTCTCCGTGGGCTCTTCTTCTCTGATCATGTGCTGAATGTGGTATTTTCATGGAACATTTGAGCTACCCCATCCCTAGTCACATGCTTCTTGCCTCTTTCTGGCTTGTGAGTTATGGCAATCTGGAAATTTCATCTAAATTTAGGATTTAAGGTCTTTCCTGAGGTCATGAAGAAAACTTATACTCAGGCTACTTACTTTCTGTGGTGGTTTGAATGAGAATGGTCCCCATGGGCTCATATATTTGAATGCTTAGCCACTTGGGAGTGGAGTTGTTTGAAAAGGATTAGATTAGCACATTAGAAGGTGTTGTCTTGTTGGATTAGGTGTGGCCTTGTTGGAAGTAGTGTATTACTCAGGTGGGTTTAGAGATTGCAAAAGCCCATACCAGGTCCAGTGTCATTCTGTCTGCCTGAAGATTAGGATGCCAAGCTCTCAGCTACTTCTCCAATATCATGCTTGCCTTCCTACCACCATGCTCCATATCATGGTGATATTAGACTAACCCTCTGAAACTACAAGCAAGCCCAATTTAAGTGGTTTCTTTAGTAAGAGTTTATTTGATCATGGTGTCTCTTCAGAGCAATAGAACAGTAACTATAACTTTCCTTTCTGCTTGCTTTGGGGTGTGGCATCACTATCCTAAACCAAGGATGGATCATCTAGACTCCAGTTCTATCTGTGTCACCCCCATCTATCTATCAAAAAGTCATGTTACCGTTTTAGCTGCCCCTCCTGAATCAACAAACACTACAGAAGTAAATCCCCCAAAGTCTTGTGTTCTTGGTTGGGTTGAGAGCTTTTATCAACCCCAGATCTTAACCTGGTCTTTTTTTTATAATCTTGTTTGCTCTCTAATGTTTTTGAGAATTGCAGGCTTTATTTTTTTCTAGCCTTTTAAAATGTCTTTTTGGGGAGGACTGACCTGGATCATCCTATCTGATGATATTAAGTCGTGTCCTCACTGCAGTTAGAGTTCTTACTATTTTTCCTGCTGTCCATCTCTTCTCACATAAAAATGGGAATTACATGATTGTTTGGAGCATTTTAAGTAAATTGATGTATACAGTGCTTCAAGAGGAATAGCAATCGTATCATGAATGTTCATCAAAATGTAATGTATGTTAGTTTTCTTAATGTTTTTGTTTACTAAAACTACCTCAAGTGAAATAAAAAGCCTGGATGTCTGCATCAACTAATTCTTTGCTAGAGATATTAAATGTAAGACATAGCAACTTGGTTTTACATGGTGTGTAATTAATATGCAGGATTACTGCTCAGCACAGGCGAGGTTTTATACTTCTCTTTACTCTCACTCTTCCTTACAAAACACATTTCCAAACCATTAGCTATATTCCTTAAAGGAGCGCTGCCTAAGTAGCATCTATTGGGTTTATGAACTCCACATAACTCAAGGGATTTATCAATCTTTAGCATTCTTGACAGGGTGACTGCTTGGGATTTTACTTGGAAAGGAGAATAGGATGTATCTGTCTGTGAAGGGAAATGCGAATGTGAATCCATCCTTGTTTTCTTTCTGCATTCAGAGGCGTGACCATTATTTCCACCAGAGTAGAAGGGGCGGGGGCTAGAGGCTGTGTGGTTAAGCTGTCTAAATCAAGATGGATGAAGGAGCAGCCAAGTGAAAAATCCAATTCCTGGCTCTATGTGTAGCCTCCTCCTCCCTCCACTCACTGATATTGGCCAGGCATTTTCTGATGTGAGGAAGACTCAGAAAGAGAAGGGAGCGCATGAGCACTGAATGGAAGGACTCTGGGATTTGTTCCTATTTTCTCAGTAGATTTCATATAATTGTAGAAGGGTGTCTATTCCAAACTGTCACTACTTTCACACTACATTTTTTTTTAATTCGGAAGCAGAAATTTAGGAGAAATTTTAAAGAGTGGTATGTAATCGAATCTACTCATTTAATGGATATAGACACTGTGACCCAAGAAGTATAAACTGCTTTGTCACTGACAGAATTGGCTGAATTGAACCCCTGATTCTAGGACAAATTCAGGGAAAGCCTTGATTCAGTGGTCTGGGCAGCTATTTCCAGGATTGGGTAGGAAATGTGTATAGTAGTGACTTCTATGAGGTGCAGCTGAAAGGACAAACTGGAGCCCGAGAAGACCGTTCAGAGCATGTGTCTCCACTGGAGATAGGACAGAAAGTCAAGGTCGGAAAAGAAGCTTCAAGTCAGAAAGCAGTTCGATTCGCAAGACGGAATCTGATGTTCTGGTTGTAAGTCCTAGATGAAAGCTAAGTTCCTGGGAGGATGTCCTAACATGGCATAAACTCTACAAAATACGTTTAACATGAGTGTAATATTTGTGTGTGCTTGTATGTGTGTTATGTCTTATATGTAGTGTATGCATATGTGGCACATGCACTTGAGTGTGAGATACATGTGTGTGGAGGCTAGAACAGGATGCTGGGTGTGAATGTCTTCCTTTCCCACCGTCTGCTTTATTGCTTTCAGACAGGGTCTACCCCTGAACTGGAAGCTCACTGTTCCATCTTTATGATTCTGCCTCCTTCCTCTCTAGTGCTGGAGTAACAAGCACTCACAGACAAGGACACTCACAGACATGGGCACTCACAGACACAGGCATTCACAGACACGGGAACTCACAGACACAGGCACTCACAGACACAGGCACTCACAGACATGGGCACTCATAGGAAGGGGCACTCACAGACATAGCAACTCACAAACATGAGCACTCACAGAAACGAGCACTCACAGACATGGGCACTCACAGACACGGGCACTCACAGACACAAGAACCTACAGACACAGGCATTCACAGAGAGGGGCACTCACAAACATAGGCACTCACAGACACGGACACTCACAGACACGGGCACTCACAGACACGGGCATTCACAGGCACGGGCATTCACAGACACAGGCACTCAGACTCAGGAACTCACAAACATGAGCACTCACAGACATGGGCACTCACAGAGACGAGCACCCACAGACACAGACACCCACAAACACGGGCACTCACAGACGCAGGAACTCACAAACATGAGCACTCACAGACATGGGCACTCAAAACATGGGCACTCACAGGCTTTTGTACTTGGTGCTGGGGATCCAACTCAGGACCTCATGCTTGCAGAGCAAGTGTTCTACCCCACTGACTGGTTCCCCACTCTCTGATAACTATATAACACCTACCATTTATTAAAGCTTTCAGTAGCAGACAAGTCACACCCTTTGCCTCATTTAGTCTTCTTAGAAACCCAGGAGTTCACTGATAACACTACTCCTCTTTTGTCAGCACGGAAATTGAAGCTTAAGAAAATTGGATTTTCCCCAAATCACGTAGACATCTGATTCTTTAACCTGTCTATTTGTTACCAACATTCAGTCCTTCCCTTGTGGTCTTTAGCATCCATTTTCTCTACCAATAGCAATGTCTGAGAAGCAAGGACATTTATCCCTCACCTTCACTGCTGCGTGAGTCCCTACTTCCAAGCAAAGCTTCCAATGCCAAACTGAAAACTTGTTGGCTAAATTAACAAAAGAGTGAATAAAAAGACCATTCCAACTTATGATAATCATCTGCTTCATTATGACATTAAAAGCTATCGGCTAAGTCTTGACTGTGTGTTTCCCTAGCCACCGTACAAGCATCCGCCTTCTTGGTCTTAATCATCATATCTGTATTTGCCATTGAGCTTATGGTCTGCAAGCTGTCATGAATTTCTAAAAGTTATTTCTCAAGGTAGATCCAACTGGGTGATGCTGTTTCTAGTTGTTAGTTAACATTTTGTCTTTTCGATATCTGTCACTAATATTCAGAAAGATTTAAGAACCTATTACTGGTTTAAGAAAGAAAGCATAGAGTCTCTCTTCAACTCTGATCAGCAGCCTTCGTTTGCTGCCGAGACACTTACAACTGCCTCAGAAATCTGCATCAAGATGTAAAATAATACTACTGTACATTTGCATAATGTAATTATGTTTTCAGAGCTGGTTTCTATCACATCTATCATTTTATTTTATGCTTCCCTTTGGCAGAGCCTTGGTGAGCTCTAAATTCATGTTGCCACAATAATATTGAACTGAACACCATTAAAATACTAGTATGGGGATAAAAGCGCAGCCTTCATTTGTGCAGCTCTGCATAAGCTGCTTTCGCATATGTTATCTTAATGAGATAGCACAGTTTTCATCATCGTTGATTTGTACACCAGCCACAGAACCTCAGAAATCATTAATAATCAGCTTTTCTCAAGGTCGCCCAGCTTGCATGTGAAAAGGCCTGACTGGATATGGGTACTCTTAATTTTTGCACTTGATTTTCATGTTTTTCTTCTTCCTGACATTTTACTTTATATAATACCTATACCTCTTGATCTTAGGGTGTTTATTGGACTTCCCTTTTCTGGTAGCTTGTGCATCTGTTCCAAGTGTCATAAAAGTATATGCTGCAGCAGAGTATCGTGTCTCTGTAATATTATAATGTATCCATGATATTCTCAGGATTTATTTTTATTATTTTCATTCATGTGTTTATGTATATGTGCAGAAAAGTATGTCCTTGTGAGTACATATTTCCACAGAGGCTACAATCCCCTGGAGGTGGAGTTACAGGTACATGTGACCCATCTCATGTGGGTATTGTGAACTGAACTCTGGTTCTTTGGCAGAACAGTAAATGTGCTCTTAACTGCTAAGTTGTCCCTTTAGTACCAGTAATATGTTTAAGAGGTATTGCAAATATATATCACTTTAAAAATAAATAAAGGTTTATTTTAGTGTGTATGTGCATGTATGAATATGTATATCTATTAGCATATGTGCACATGTCTATGTGCATTTGGAGGCCAGAGGAGGGCACTGGATCCCTCATAGATGGTGCCATTGGCATATGCAGGACACCTAGTATCTTATGGTTTTTGTTTCTGTGACAAGACACCATGATCAAATCAATCTACACTTGTAGAAGAAAGCATTTAATTTGAAGTCTACGGTTTCAGAGGTTTGGAGTTCAAGATCATCATTGTAGGGCAGCATGCAGGCAGATATGGTTCTGAAGTAATAGCTGAGAGCCACATCTTGATTCAGAAGCACATAGCAGAGAGTGCTATCAGGGAATACTCTGGGCTTATGAAAACCTCAAAGCCTGCCCCCTAGTGACACACCTCCTCCAATAAGGCCACACCCCCTAACCTTTCCCAAACAGTTCCATCAACTGGGATGCAAGCATTCAAATATACGCATACAGGAGCCATTCTCATTAAAACCACCATACTTAGCTGGTTACATGTGTTCCTGTATCTGAACTCCAGCCTCCACAATTGCACACCAAGAGCTCCTAACCACTGAGCTATCTCTTCAACCCTCTCCTGGTTTTAGGTAAAGGACAATTGTTGTTAACATCCAGACTAGAGGAATACTTTGCCATTGCTCTGAGCTCCATCCAGAGAAGGCATTGTCACTCCCATAAACCTAAGACATTGAAGTTATTGACATGGTCATCCTCATGTCAACAATACATATTCTCTTTATCTGCTCTCGACACAGAAGTCTCAGGAAAAAACCACCATCACTTTTGACCTGTCTTTAATAAGTTAGCCATGTAATTTATTTCTATAAGACTTCCTTTTTGAAAATATTTTGAGATTTTCCTACATAATCTGAATTTTAGGGGTTTTTTTGTCCATAACCAGATACTCAGAAATATTGCCTTACAGATATTGACAGTTAGGATACCTCCAGTGTTTGTCTATTAGAAACCACTATAATGGTGAGGCTAGCCTTATTAGAAAATCATTCTCCACATGGGCTGTTAGATCTACAGAATAAATTCCTAAAAGGACTATGTCTAATTCAGTTATAAAACACATTGTCAGCTTTCTCTACATAAACTTAGACAAGTTTACACTCCCACCAGAAAGCAGGTGTGTTTCTTCACATCTGCACAAAATAGTGCACTTTAAACACAAGACTTGTCAATTCTGTGTAAAAATATATAATTGTAGTTACACAGTCAGTCCTCACAGTATATATATAATATACATATGCACACACAAGTTACATATATGTATATATGTTGTTTGACTACATACTTATGGTGTCATGCACATGTGTATACTTAGCTCATCAACTATATTTGAGTAACTTGTTAATGAGCCTCTCTTTTCCCTTTCCTAACCCTGGGATTACAAGTACAAACCCTGACATCTGCCACTTTTAAATTAATTCTTTGTGAATTCCATACAGTGTATTTTGTTCATATCCACCCCCTTACTAACTGTTTTCAGATCCACTCCTACCCAACTTCATGTTTTCTTTTTAAAAATTCTAAAATTTTTATTTATTTTTAGTTTTGAGATTATAATATGAATGCATTTCTCCTTTTTTCTTCCCTCCCTCCGAACCTTCCCATATACCCCTCCTGGCTCTCCTTTAATATCATGACCTCATTTTCACTAATTATTATTCCATGCAAACACATGTATGTATATACACATACATTCCTAAATATAACCTATTCAGTCTGCATAATGTAACTTATATGTATGTTTTCAGGGCTGACCATTTGGGACTGGATAGAAAATTGGTATGCTCTTCCCTGGGAAACACCACTTCTCCTGCTCCCGGCCTTCCTCATTTGCCAATAGTTCTTTGTGTACCATTGTAGTGTTGAAGCCTCATGGGCTTTTCTGTTTCCAGTTTGGCATGTTCACTGGTGTCTTTCTTGTTCAGCTCATGTCTGGCTGGTCACATCGATGTCCTTTACAGGTGTAACTTCTAACACTTTAAATAACATCCAAATCTAATCTCTGTGCTCCAACTAGTCAGGTTTGCAGCCCAAATTGAAGTGTGGTTGGCCTACCAAGAGTCACACCATTACAGAAAACACACTCTTCTTTTCCCAGAAGGTATCACATGCCCAGAGCTCCTCAGGTAGCGGTCGGACTTGATGCCCACCTTCTGCCCACTGTGCCTGACATCAGTCTCTGCTGAGCTTGCTCAGGTCTTTTGCATGTCTCACAACCTCTGTGAGTTCCTACACACAGCTTCCCTTTTGTATACAGAAAACAGTGGCCTCATTCAAATCATGTACTACCTTGACTATTGCAGTAGTTCCGCCCCTCTTCAGGGAAGACCCAGAGAGCCTTGGGGAGGCAGGTGTGATACAGATGTCCTCTCTAGGGCTGAACACTCCTCAGTCTCTTGTTCTCTACACATGGTCCAGTTGTGGTTCTCTGTGTTAACTGGCATTACTACAAGAAGTTTCTCTGATAGGATTGAGAGATGCACTGATCTATGGGAAAAGAAATGTCATTAGGAGTCCTTTTATTACTATGTCCATTTAGCAAGTAATAGCAGAAAGTTCTCTCTTTGGGCCCATGTATTCTATAGGTACCAATTCTTGGTCTGTTAATGTTTCCAAGTATTGTAGAACAGTGGAGAAAATATGGGAGGACTAACTAATACTATAGATCCAGCTCAGGTCCCTGTGCTTACAAGGCAAGCACAATACAGACTGGCATATCTCATTGTCTTCTCTTTGATTTAGCAGTGAATTTTTAAAATGCAAATTTGTAATTGCATACAAGCTTGAACCTCTCCTCTTTCCATGCTCTGTATAAAGTTGAATGAGATCACCCCAGTGCTACACTTTATCCATAGGTCAGCTGGTCACAACACTCTATCCCAGTAATGAGCATAGATCTCACTTTGTCAAATTTTCTCATTTTGAATATCTCAAAGGTGAAAGCAAAGGTTGGCAGGGCTCTGTCAAGGGTCACTGAAGGCCTTTAACTTGTTCTCTACTTGGGAGGTTACCATTCTGTCTCAGAGTGAAGTCTTCTCTGAATTCCCAGCTAGCTCCAGGAAACTACTACCTAGGTGCTGAAAACAAGTGACTTGCAAAAACTTTGCACTTCAAATTCAGCTTGATCCATAGAAGTCATGCATGCATCTTAATAGGTTGATTGAGGAACCAAGAAATTAGAGGACAATTATCATTAAGAGTAGAGAAATAGTCTGTCTTTCCGTATCAACGCACATCATCTTCCAAAGAGATGTTGCACACATATCCTGGGCAGAGCTAATGATGAGATAAAATTATCCTGGCTGATTTGTGTGCAGATGTTTGCCTGCACCGTATCATTCTCACTCTGTAATGTTGTGGGTGCTGTTTTCTCTGCCTACCTCCGTCATGTCAATGCAGTGCCCTTTTGAGACATGAAGAAATCCAGCTCCCACAGGACCCTGAATGGCTTTGCATAGTCACATGAGGTGTTAAATCACTGGAGGAGCTTCCTACCTCCATACTGTAGCCTGTACTCAAAGTCACAATAAACCATAATGTCAGCTACACATGAAAACTGACAGCTGTATTTAGAAGTCAAGGAAGTGAATCCTCTTCTGGATTTCTCTGTTGAGTCGTGACTGTGCAGATTGATTAGCAAAGGGACTCCACGGAGAGGCCAATTGATTACCAATATTTAATGAAGTCGTGTCGAAAAGTGAATCATACCACTCATTGATTGACACCTCATACCTTGCCTACTGCTAATGCTTGAGATTCCCCCCCATTTATTTTCTTGGCAACACAGGCCCAGTAGTGAAACACTGTGAGAGAAACGGAGAGAGAATGAATTGTTCAACTTCCTGGAGGCTGGCAATCCCATGATCACTGTACCAGAGCATTTGTCTGGTGAGAGTACCTTCCCCTAAGATGACACCTTCCTGCACCTTCACCCGCAAGACTCTTATGTAGCTGGCAGCATATGTGAGAGTGGCACACACTCATGAACTAACCAGTGTCCCTCTATATCTGAGGCCTCGATACCATGGCTGTGGGGCTGGGTTTTGGCATATGAGTGTAGTGGAGGGTATACTGGCAATTACACCACAACAGAATCCCATCAGGGTCACTGGAATCCATTTCTTGCTAACCAGCAGGCTTATGTTGAAGCCAAGGGTGCTTTCTTGTCGCTTACACTAACCTTGAGGGTGGGTAAAGGAATCAGCATTCCCGACCTCTTTAAAATGCACTCCCCCACATCTCAGCTGCAAACCAGTTTCTCTGACTGTGGAGTAAATGAACCTACTCTTTGGCTGTCGTAAAAGGGACTCCCTGTTACACTGTCCCGACATTAAAGACAAGGCCATCCTCAGTTTCTACTTTCTCCTGAAATGAAGCAGTTACCAAATGTTCTGCGCTTTCCCTCAAAGCAATGAGAGAAGCCATATTGCTGGAAAACCTCATCTTAGAAGATGAGAAAGCTCCAGAAGTGAGGAGACAAGGGAGCTGAAATCACAGAGAGGCAAGAGTTTGTCTGGAGATCTGCAGTTGCTTTTACCCTGGAGACCTGCTGATTCTTGAAGGCTCTAGCTAGGATCTAAAAGCCTGAGACTGGTCTGGATCAGAAAGCAGGGAGGATATACAAACACTCTCAAAAACAAACAAACAAATAAAGCCAAGCTGAATCTCCCCACACAGACACCGAATTCTAAAGCTGCTACTGTCCCCTCAAATATCATTTTCTTCAGTTCCTGATTTTCTCCCACAAATCCCGTGTGATACTTCTTAGACCTTCTCAATCTGATTTCTATTGTAACCACTTTAATTATTTTTTTAGTTTTTATCTTTTAATTTATACTATTGGGCAATTTCCTCAGCTCTGTCTTCCAGTTCTCTGTATCTCTATTCTCTGGATCCCACCTAATGTTTACCTCCATGTGCTTTCAGCTAAGATTGTCTTGACTTTTTAGAGTTCACTTTGTTTTTAATGCTCTTTGCTTCCTTGTTTATACATTCAACCCTTATTGGACTCTTAAATCATTTTGCCTCCCTAATGCCCAATAGCTTCCAAATATGAGTGTCTAAGGGTCTAATTTTGCCACCAGCTACATTTGCTCCAGTAAATTTTCTGCTTTTGAAATGTATACAGAAGAAGTTTTTGAGGCCTGTGTGAAAGTGGGTTTTTGAGGATTTTTTTCCTCTGTGTTGCTCAAAAAAAACTTAGTCTTTCAAGGAAATACTTTCTACTCCTATAGGCAGTGAGCATTCAGGCCAGACACCACTGTGAAGGAGGGCTTTAGTCTGCATATCTTGGTTCCTATTTATCATAAAACCATGTGTGATGGTTAATCTTCATTGTGAGTTTGATGGGATTTAGAATCACTGCGGAAAAACCTCTTTGGTTTCCAGAAAGGTTGATGCATGGCCCAAGACAGTTCTCTCTTCATTATGGTCTAGAGAAACTGAAGGGGTTGGACACAGCTGATTTAACTGAAGAGTTAAAGCCACACCTAAGTGTGGGTGGCACTATCCCATGGACTGAGGTCCTAGACTGAATAAAGGGAAGCCCCCCTTCTCCTCCTTCCCCCTCCCCTCCTTCCTGACTGTGGATGCAATGTGGCTATCTGTCTTACTCTTCTGCTTCCACACCGTGGACGGTACTCTTGAAGTGTGAGATGAAATAAACCCTTCCTTCACTAAACTATCCTTTTCCACGTATTTTGTCACAGAAGTAAGAACAGCAACTAATACCCCATGTATGCAATCTCTTTAGGTTTCTGGAATGCTATTCTGTTATTGCCTTTTGTTGTTGTTAGTGGATCATTAAAGGTAAATGTCTGAGGTGGATAAAATGTTCTAGAAAACCTTTTCTCTATGCCATCCTACTGACCATGCCTCTCTTCCTATACCAGCCCTGCTTACCTCTCTTCTGAACCTCATTGCCTGTATCTACCTTCAATGTAAAGACTCCTTCTCTCACGGCCCTCCCATAAACATAACTGCCAAGGACGTAGCCTCTGAGTAGCTTCTCTTTTCCTGGAAATCTCTCTTCATTTATCTTTCTCTGTTTTCACCTCAGGCTAGAGTCTGAGTCGATCTTGTTTAACAGTTGGAGTGGGGCTCTGACTGCAACCCGGCTTGACTTGCTAGCATACCATCTGCACAGGTCACACACATTGGCAACCCTATAGCTCATTAAGCGAATCCTCTACTTGGCTTAAACTACCTTTGCAGCTTTCTTCCTCTCCAGTCTCCCTCATCCTACAGTGAAGCACACTGTTCCATAGTGTTTCTTCTGCACTGTGTAATGAGTGGGTTTATGTTTACGTGCTTTATTATATTAAGACCAGTGTGAACTAAGGCCACCGGGAGTAAGAAAGTGTAAGGCAATTACAGGAGAAGGTATGCAGTAAGTAGATTCCACAGCTTGCAATCTCATCAAGGGAGACTGTGATAAGTGTGGTTCAGTCCGCACTATGAAGAATGTGGGAAAGGAGGCATTGTTCTGTGGGCCACAGGGCACCAATGACAGCACATGTTGTATTAATGGCTTCACTACCACTTGCTATAACTTTAAGAAGCAGAAATGAAGGACAGTCCACTGAAGTGGGACAGCATGTCCTTCTCCATCAATGTCCTTAAAACTTTGCTGGCGCTTGGTTTGTGCCTCCTGGGTTTGCTCAGTATCCCTATGGGATCATTTTCATATCATGTTTGTGGTTGCTTAACCTCTATTGAAGTAGGAATGTGAAGAATGATGGCATCATGTATACTGGGGGAATCTCTATGGAATATTGTGATGCTCTTGTCTCCTTTGAAATGGAAGCAAATGTCATAATATTGCACTCCTATTTCTGTCACTGGATCTGCTGGGACTTTAAAATGTATCATGTAATACACAGAAGTAAGGATTATTCTGCATTATCTTGCCAGAAAAAGTGTTTCAATTTTTATATAACTTATATTTCTATATAAGTCAAGGAAACATGCCAGCATTTTAGAACTCAGCTTCTATAAATTTGTATATAATAAAGTCTCTCAGCTTGTGTTCCTCTGTCTCTCTCTCTTGTGTGCGCGCACGCGCAC
>LOJH01010638.1:0-19042 GCA_001685095.1 Ellobius talpinus
TTTTCTTTTGAGACAGGCTGTCCTGGAACTCACTTTGTAGACTAGGCTGGCCTCAAACTCAGAGGTCTGCGTGCCTCTATCACCTGAGTGCTGGAATTAAAGGCTTGGTGCCGCTATGCCTGACCTTAAATATATAAAAATTTAAACCAAGCTTATTCAAGAGGAAAATACGGGCTACTAAGATGGCTCAGGATGGTAAGGGAACTTTCCCTCTAGACTGAGAACCTGAGTTTAATCCCCAGAACTCACACAGTGAAAGCAGAGAAACAATCCCTGCAAGCTGTCCTCTAATTATCACCCGTGTACCTTGGCATGTATGCCTTCTAGCTCCCAGGACTCAAAACAACAATGCAAAAAATAAATACAAATATTAAAAAATACATAAAATGAGTGACTATTTCCCAAATGATTATAAACAAGGATTATTCTTACCATAAATTAAAATATAAAAATAGAAATTGTTAAATTTAATCACAAATATTAGATACATTTATATACAAGTTCTCATTAGAATGTAAAGGCAAACCTCAAACTGGAAAAATACTTATAATTATAACAAGTTATTGGTAAGTGTTACTGGGGAAAATATCCAACTGACTGACATGAAAAAGACTGGCACTTGAAATGGAAGTTGGGCAAAGTTCACAGAATTTACAAAGAAAGATAATGACTACTTTGTATGCTCAACTTTACCAGTATTTTAAGAAGCAAATTTAAAAATGTTTTTCCTATCAAACTTTTTTAATGCTAATAATTAGTTTTACTAACATTTTAGTCAAACTGTGATCCTGACCCTCATTTCTGGTGGGGGTTTAATTTGGAGTAACCTTTCTCCATGTATGTATGTATCTATGGATATTGGCAGATATAATAATTTAGCCTGGAAAAATAGTGGGGCATTTTTGCATGTATACATAGTCGTGTATGCATGTGTGTATACATGTGCAAATGTATGCCTGTGTGTGTATGCTTGTGGAGGCTAGACTACCTTGGGTGATATTCCTCATGGACCATCCACGCTTTGAGATAGGTTCTCTCACTGGCTTGGAGTTCACTGAGTAAGCTGGCTGGCCCTGGAGATCCACCTGTCTGTCCCCTCTAAATTCTAGGATTACAGTCACATGACAGCATGCCTGACAATTTTATGAGGATTCTCACACTTGCATGACAAGCACTTTATAGCCTGAGCTTCCCCCCAGTTTTTTGTTTTGTTTTCAATGCAGTGTTTATGCTCTAAGAAAAAAAAAAAGCTAGAAATAAAGTCTTCTAACCAAAAGTATTCATCATAGCAGTATGCATAACAGTTTAAGATTAAAAACAAATGCTTCAAGCTGTGCTACAGAAAGATGCAACCATTCAAGTTACATGGGAAGGGGTGGGTGATAGATGCATATGAGGTGCAGGACTTCAGGTGTCTTCCTCTACTGCTCTCTACCCTATCAACTTGAGATAAAATCTCTCACTGAACTAGAAGCTTCCTAGTTAATCATTTCAGCTACCCGTCTCTATTCTACACTACTGAGGTTAGAGGTACCCAAGACCCATTTCTACCTTTTTATGTGGATGCTGAGGTGCTGTGGAATATTATTTTAAGGTGTGCTTCTTTTGTTTATGCTGTGGAACACTTGTTTAATAATGTAAAGACTGCTGCTTTTGTTTCTGGTGCATTTGTTTAACTCTGTGGAGCTGTGATCCTTTGCCTGTCTAAAACGTGATAGTTTAATAAAGAGATGAATGGCCAATAGCGAGACAGGAGAGCGCATAGGCAGGGCTGGCAGGCAGAGAGTATAAATAGAAGGAGAAATCTGGAAGAGAGGAGCGAGGAACGAGAGAACAAGGGGAGGAGGACATCAAGGACCAGCCACCCAACCACTCAGCCACCCAACCACTCAGCCACCCAACCAGCCAAGAAGAGTGAAAGTAATATATACAGAAGTAAGAAAAGGAAAAAGTCCAGAGGCAAAAGGTAGTTGGGATAATTTAAGAAAAGCTGAAAGAAACAAGTCAAGCTATGGTTGGGCATTCCTAACTAAGAATAAGCCTCGTGTGTAATTTATTTGGGAGCTGGGTGGTGGGCCCCCAAAGAGTTCAAAAAGCCAAAAGAGTAAAACATCACACAACACTGGGGATTTGAACTCATGCATTTATGCTTACAAGAGCAAGGGTGCCTACCCACTGAGTCATCATTCCAGCCCTGAAATTACTTTTGAAAACTATTTAGTGATATTAGAAATTTTCAACAGGTTACACGAAGTGGGAAAAGCTATCATTTTGCTGAGTTGTATTTATCATGTAATCTCCAGCAGGACTTGTGTCTTCATCTGAGTCGTTGCTAAAAATGTGATCTGATAAAGCTGGGAACAGGTGGAGCATTCACTGGAGTCAAGTCTCCCTCTGCTGGATCAAGACTGAGCTTCCAAGACTTGATGGTTCAGCTGTCATAATTCCATTGGCTGGCCCTTCAGGTATCAATGGATGTTCCCTGGATAAAGCTATAGAAGACTCAGAGGGTGCCTCCGGCAGCCACATTCCAAGGGATCTTTATTTTGAAAGGTGATTCAGATGTACAGCCAACACTTTCTTGGTCACAGTGCCAGGGTTTGAAATGTATATTAAATGTCTTTTAGAAGTAATCATCTAAATGAGAATTTTTTAATTAAAAAAAATCTCTTTTGGGGTTAAGGTCATGGCTCTGCAGTAGACTACTTACTTGGCACATAAAACATCCTTCGTTCAAATCCCAGTACCGCAGAACCAAACCACTACCACAGCAAACCAGGAAAGTCCTCTTTCCACGGCCATCTGTCCTTTGTTCTCAGCACCAGTTGCTCTTCCTCTGCACCCTCCCCCATCCATCCACTTATAACTGTGTTGTGGTCATGCTCTTCTTTAAGCAAGCCAGTGAAATGTCTCTGACCAATGGTTCCTCCCCTCCAGTGCCTGCCGCTGAGGATTTTCTGCATTTAATGCCTCCCACGCATCCCTCAACCCACCACCACCTGGCTTCCACCATCACCACTTTCTGACACAGCTCTCGCCAAGGTCACTTTGGCTCCTGATGGCTGATCCACCTACAAGCTGTTTTGATCCTGTCCCCTAAGAAAGACTTGGTTCTCTGGACCCTCTCTTCCCTTGGCTCTGTAGCTTCTGTGAGGCTATGCAGTATTTCGCCTGTTTAGCAGCCCCCTCTCCTTTTCTGATAACAGCATCAAGAGACACCACCTTTCCCTCCTCTTCAGCCTTGTAAGTTTGGGGCTGACAACCTCATTTCATGTGTTTTGTCTTCTATCTCTGCAGGGATGGGCATATGAATCCATGGGATTCAAACCAGAGACATGCTGAAAATGCTGGAGTGGGTTCATTGTCTCCACCGCCTTTCCTGACTAAACACTATATATACACGTGTAAGTGTATGGGGAGGGTGAAGGGGGCAAGCGTCTTACTCAGCCCAGGCTGGCCTCAAACTTGCTGTGGCAGATCAGAATGATCTTGAACTTCTGCTCCTGCTGCCTCTCACTGGCAAGTGCTAGGATTATAGGCACGTATCATCACACCTGTTTTATGTGGTACTAGGGATGAAACCTAGAGCCTTTGTATGTTTGAGACGCACTCTATCAACTGATCTATATTGATGGCCCCTAAATATATATTTAAAATGTTTTTAAAGTTTAACACATAATTATATTAAACATTAATCTTTTCTTTTATGTATGAGTGGTTTATATTTATAAATATAAGCATACCACCTGCATGCAGTGCCTGTGGGAGCCAGAGAAGGGTGTCAGATCCCCTAGAACTGGAGCTATAGATGGTTGTGAGCCACCCTATGGATACAGGGAACCAAGCCTGAGTCCTCTGCAATAGCAGCCAGAGTTCTTAACCACTGAGCCATCTTTCCAGTCGTTATTATGTATTTTAAAAGAAATATTCATCATACATTTATTTTATCAACTTATTGTGAATGATGAATGTTTCCTGACTGTCAAGATATATACAAGGAGAAGCAAAACCACAGGGATTCTGTGGTAGCTATTTGTACTCCCTCAGCCTCACATTTACTCTCCAGTTCTCTTTGTTCTTTCACTCCTTTCGCTCATTTCCAGCTTGTTTTCTTTCTGGAATACATTCTTTCATTTTAAATTAGCACACACAGATGCACAAATTGCTTGGCTAGCACCAATTACAGAATTATGAAAATCAGAATCACAGGCTGGAAGAATGCTTTTATTGCTTTGTTTTTATGTTTTCACTTCTAGTGACAGGACTCAGGACCCTGTGCGTGCTAGGCAAGCACCTCACTGCTGAGCTATACCCCAACCCCAGCTGGAATACAATTCATAGATTGGAAAATTCACTCTTCTAAAGAGTAGATCCATGTTTGATTCATTCTCAGAGTTGTATAATCTACCCGATTTCAGAACACTTCCATCACACCAAAAAGAAACCGCATACCCATGATCAGTTTCTCTTTGTTGCTTTTGCACACAAACATCCGGTTGTCTCAGCATCATCTGTTGAAAAAGCTACCTTTTCCCACTGACCTGTCAGGATATCTTGTTGAAAATCAGTTGATCATAAATCTGAAGGCTTATTGTGGGGCTCTCAGGTCTGCTAGTGACACGCCGCACTGTTTTTTTCAGCAGTTACACGATAAATTCTAAATCAGGAAATGTGCATCCTCTAAACTTTGTTATTTTTCAGGGCTGCTTATTTGCGATTCCGAGCTCCCAGGAATTACAGTCAGCCCGTCAATTGCTGTTCCATACAAACAATAAAAAGACAAAGATTTTAATACAAGTTTTTTTGAGCATGACAACCAATTCAGGTATGGTGGCACACCCTTATAATCTTAGAACCCCAGAGGCAGAGGTAGGAGAACTACCACAAGTTTGAGAACATCCTGGGTTATAGAGTGGGTCCAGTCCACCAAGTAATACACATTGAGACTCTTTCTCAGAAAACAAACAGTAGCTCCAGAGCACTGCCATCTTAGCGTGGCTTCCAGTCCACAGATACAGGGCGGCTTTCCTGTATCCTGTATTTAGGTCTTCCTCAATTTCTTTTAGTAATGACTCTAATTTTCAGTGCAGAAGTCTTGCATTTCTTTTTGTTGGGCTTATTCCTAGGAGGTATCACAAACAGTTTTGTTTGCCTAGTGACACTTTGATTCTGTTCAAGTTTATAAAAATGCAAAAGGTTTCTGTTTCATATCAAGATTGTTTAAATATAAAGACCATGTAGTGTGCAAACAATCTGGATGTGGTTTGTGTCTTTCCTCACCATTGCCCTGCTCTCTCCATTTATAGCCTACCTTGTTTCTTTTTTCCAGTTCTGGGGACTGAACCTAGGACTGACACATGCTAGGTAAGCACTGAGCTACTCCGTCCAGCCTACATAGTTTCTAAAGTCACTTCTTCTTTTCTCCTCATTAGAATAAGTTTTCTTGGGGGAAGGTACCAGGGTACAGGAGGAAGAGAGGAAGTAGAACCCATAAGAGCAAAAGTTGCAATTTGTAGTTTTAATTGATTTCCGGGGAGCCTCCCACATTTCACAGTGGAATGATTTTGCTGTGTAGCAGCTGGGCCCAGGATTTTTTTTTTCTGGAGGAAGCTCTAAAATTGAATTTTTAATAGGCTTATTTTTAACTGTGTATGAAAGTGTGTGTGCACCTGTGAAGGCAGTGCCCATGAAGTCCAGAAGAGGGCATTGGATCCCCTGGGGCTGGTGTTACAGGTGGCTATGAGCCATCCAATGTGTGTACTGGGAACCGAATTCCACACTTGGGTTCTCTGGAAGAGCAATAATTGCTCTTAACTGATGAACCAGCCCATGAAACCTTTCCTTTCCTTTCAAGGTTTGGACATAATCCTGGCTAACTCCAATATCTGCCCTTCAAAGATGATATGGTCTCTCTCCCCAGTGCCAATCCCTTCTTCTCTGGATGATTTTTCTTTGCCTGTTAGAAACAGGCTAATTAGCAGTTCTGACTATATAACCTGTCTTTTAAAAAGAAAATAACCAGACAATAGAGTTTTCAGCTGTTCTGCCTTTACCCCAGAGACTTTGACAAATATCTCTGAAGCCTCCTCTAGCCTTTCAATGCTATGATCTACAGAAGATTCTAACAACCTGTTCTTTCCATTTAACCTCAACCTCACTCTTTAAAAAAATTATTATGCACACAGTGTTTAGCCTCCATGTATGCCTGCACACCAGAAGAGGGCACCAAATCTCAATATAGATGGTTATGAACCACCATGGGATTGCTGGGAATTGAACTCAGGACCTCTGGAAGAGCAGCTAGTGCTCTTAACCTCTGAGCCATCTCTCCAGCCCCACTGACATCATTCTTTTAATTGCCCTCTTCCTGGCACTTGGCCCCTCTTGGTGACCACCCATAAAGGAGTGAGCATATTTTCTTGACACCCCAAGCTCTTCAGGCATTCCACCCAGGAGACCTTTCTATCAAAACAAGGGACACACTTAGCTGCTTCAGTTCTGATGAATGTCCTGGCCCATCACACACAATGGGACTCCTAGTTTCTCCAAAACAAGGGAGAGAAAAACAGTTCATTAAAGGCGTGAAATGCACAGCAAAGACTGTATTGAGTGGCTTACATTGAAGAGGAACTTTTCCCTCCGTGACATCACAGGTCCTATGTTAGTTGGAAGGAAAAGAACTTGTAACTTTATAGATTAGTCCCTTCCCCATGTATGAGTGAGCAATTTGTGCTCACAGCTAAAAGCAAGGCACCCAGGTCACTACCAGGACCTACCAAAACCAGGGTCCAGGAAGGCCAGCTCTCATGGCCCTCTCCTGCTTACTACTCCAAGTATCCATATCTCCAGGACAGTTGCCCTCTGTCTGGAGCTTTTCTCCCAGAGACCAAACACTTCCTCCTTCTCTGCTCTAAAATCAGTTTCAGATGCCACAAGTGTAGCTTCATCCAGCTTCCTGTCCATAGGGATCTTCTAACCCCCAGGTCTACTTTGGGCCCTTGGTCTAATGACAAAGCCACTTGGCCAAGCTTCCAGTTAAGGTTATTCCTCCCTTAATCTTGGTTTGTAGCTCCTACTGCGTTCCAATTACTAAGAAGTGCTTGATTGGAGGTATAGCCAAGAGTCAAACCTCAGAACCCAGCTTAATACTATCCCACAAAGCTTCTCCTCATCAATGGAGCAGAGAAGAATGAGAATATAACAAAATAATCTGAGGCGGGGAAAGGGATTGACACATATCCCTTTGAACTGAGTTGTACTCTCCTATCTCAGGCCTGTGTATTAGCCAGGCTATGGACAGAGGTGCTTTAGGCTAGGCTGGTACAGCATCAAGGAAATGGTCCCTAGTTATGCATAGGTACAGTGAGACCCATGGCAAAGATAAACAGGAGGAAATGGTGGGGCTGCTATGAACCTGCCACCAATACGCTTTAACAATGTTATACTCTTATTTGCTTTAGGCTTAAAAAATTCTCTCCCTATTCTACTAATACTTTACTATCCTAAAAATTCACAACTGCTACTACTAAGACCTTAAATGTACCATCTGTTTGCCATCTATTTTGTTTTTGTTTCTTAAGTTTTGTTGTTCTTATTGCTGTTGTTTTGGAGACAGCGTCTTTTCTTGTGTAGCTCAGGTTATTCTAGAATGCCTTATGTAGCCCAGGCTAACCTAGAAGGCACAATTCCCGTGCCTCAGCTTCCCAAATCCTGGGATTACAGGCAAGCACCATCACAGCCGGATATTTGCCATCTTTCAAGGAGCCAGTTACTATAATAGATCTAATATATATTATAAATATATTATCTATATACACATCTACCTTTATTTCTGAGGTAACATACTCAACACTATTTTCAGTTTATTAAAAAGCACCAAATGAAACAATTTCAACATTATTTTCCCCACTCTTCTTTTGTATTTCAAAACACAATGTATTTCCTTTACTGAATTCATTCACATTGTATCTACAGGCTTGGGTTTAACATATTTCTTACAGTAACAACTACTCTATTTGTTGGTACTATTGTAGGTCACAGGACTGAAGAAAAAGATCATAACAGAAGTGGCATGTACCCCAAAGACATGCAGTTTTCTGGACACCTGTTGAACATTAAATGATGAAGAGAGTGTTCCGATTTCCAAAACTCTGGATCCAAATCTTAAATTTTGAGTCACTTTGCTTCGACTGTCATGGGATTTAACTCAAAACAAAACAAAAACCCCAAACCAAACCAAACCAACAACAACCAGAGACAAACAAAACAAAAAAGAAATCTCAAAGAAAGGGAGTTGTTTTGTTTTGTGAGACAGGGTTTTCCTGTGTAGACCTGGCTGTCCTGAAACTCACTCTGTAGACCAGGCTGGCCTCGAACTCACAGAGATCCTCCTGCCTCTGTCTCCTGAGTGCAGAGATTAAAGGCGTGCACCACCACTGCCCGGCTGAAAAGGAGTTTAAATATGCTGGTTGCTTTAGAAATAAGATGCCTTATTAAAACAAACAAACAAACAAAACCCGGTCTGTTTCACTGTAAATTATTTCTCATCGAGTCACTTCTGAGGACGTTATGTGATTGGAACCGCAGGGCAAGCACGGCTATTGCTTCCGGATAATGGGCGAGCATGACAAATATTTTCAGTTTGTCAAGGGTGAAGAAATGGAAACTAACAAATAGTAACCTGACACTCCCCTTCGTTCCACAGGCTGGTGAGGTGACTACACTGTAGGCTAACTTCCTATAGCCCATAAAGTTGGATGATGGCAGCTGCTGTGGCAGAGGGTGGCACGGAAAGGCACGACAATACCTCCACCGTGGCATTCATTCATTCATTCGTTGTCACTGTGACGGAAGCTTACCTCTTCAACTAGGATCCCGACACCGTCACTCTCACTTCCAGCCCCAGGCTGCACTGACGATGCTATCTAGTGCCTCGCCCTCCCTCCCTCCCTCTCCCGTGCCCCCAGGCCAGGGTGACAGGCTCGAGGAAGGCCTTGGCAATAGCAAGGAAGGGGGTTCGTAGCACCGCGCTGGGGGAGCCTCGCGCTCGGGGAGCCCGTCGCGGTGGGCAGGGGCGACAGTCCACCGAGCTCGGAGTGTAACCCGAGGGCATACGGTGCCCAGGCGGAGGGGCAGCGAGCCGGCGCGGCGAGTTACCTGATGAAGGTGGTCTTGCCCGTGCTGTACTGGCCCACCAGCAGGACCATGGGCTTGTTTTCGAAGTCCGCGTCCTCCAGCGCAGGCGAGTGGAACTCGTGGAAGCGGTACGCCTCCTCCAGCGGCAGCACCTTGCGCTGGTAGAGCGATCGCAGGCCGCCCGTCACCGTCTGCACCGCGTCCATGCCGCCTGAGCGCTCGCGCCCGCCTGCCTGCCGTCCCAGCCAGCTGAACATGCCGCCGCCCGACAACTTGCAGCCCGCCGCGCTCCGCTCAGACACCGCGTCGCTCCGATCTCGGCGCCGGGGCAGCTCTCGCCGCCGCCCGCTCCCGGGCCCGCCCCCTGCCGCGACGACCAATCATGAACCGCTGCGTCACGGGCGGGTGCTCATTATTCAGAAGCGCTCTCAAGTCCTTCCTCATTGGGCGTCTGCCAGCGAGGAGTGGAGGCTCTAGCCAATGGAAAGGCGTGTCTAAATGAATTATTGATGACGGCATTGGCCTGGAGGGCTGGGCGAGGAGAGGGAGTCGCCCGGGCTGGGTGGTACGGGAGCGTCTGCTCGGGGTACATCCTTCTGGCTAGGTGGCGTTGGCTTCCGGGCAAGTCTTAGCTGGCAGGAACGAACCACCGGAGGCCGCCCTTCTAGAACTTGACTCATCCCTAAGCTTTTGGACATGGATACTGGGGAGGGACAATTCAGAAAGTTGACCAACAGGTTTCTTCTCCGCTGACAGGTTATTAACCCTGTTTACTCCCGAAGAGACTCAGCTTCACCGATATAATTGGCAAATTTTGAAGGAGAGGAAGCAAATGTCAATCTATTTGCGTGGATATTTCTTCTGCCTCCACTGAATTCTGGATCAATTAAAGGCCCCCTTTTTCCTTGGTTTTATTTGATTTTCTTTCGCATGGAATCATCATTATTACAATCTATATTCAGCACTAACATACATCAGAGTGGTTGTCACCTTCTCGCGCCCCCTTTCCAGTGTAAAACCTAGACACTGGTAGAAATAATTGACCATCACCTATGCATCCTTGGCGAGAAGTGCTCTAGCGCGTTTTCAGCGTGGCCGACGAGGTCAGGTGCTTGTTAAAATACAGTCTCTAGTTCTTGCTACAGACTTACTAAATTAAAATGTTGAGAGATGGAGCTCAGCAAGTGCCTGCAGATGATTGTTGTGTGCATAAAGTTTGGAGAAAGATCGCATATGAATTACTTCTTGAACTTGGGAGAAATGCAGAGCTGATTTGTGAGGTAGTTGTAAAACTGCATTTTGAACAATCACCCAGGTGTTGCCAGTGCAGCACAAAAATGTTTATGACAACTTTGTTCATCGCTAAAACTTGGAAGTAACCAAGGTGGCCATCTTTAGATAAATGGATAAACTATGGTCTATTCGCACAAAAAGCTATGAGGTAAATTTATTAGTGAGGTTTCTAGATACAAGAACCAACTATGTCTGCGTGCTAGAAACAACAATTGGACATTGAAGTGGAAAATCTGCATCCCTTGGAATAGCACCAAAACTAACAAACGTCTAGAGTTAAATCTAATCAATGTACCAGATCTATACGCTGAGAATCACAATATATTTCCAAGAGAAATGGAGGCCTAAATATATATTGCCTGTATAATGTTCATGGACCAGAAGACTCAAGAGTAAGATGCCAGTTTCCCCCAATTCATTTAATGCAATCCTAATAAAAATCTCAGCAGATCTTTGTTTTAGTGAAAATTAATAAAATGATTCTAAATTTCATATGGCGAATGTGAAGGGCCCAGAATAAACAAAACCTGTAAAATATAACAAAAATGAAGCTCTTGTATTACCTAATTTCAAAGATAATAAAGCTACAAAAATCAAGACAGGGTGGTATTAATGGAAAAATTATCAAATAAGCATATACTAATGACATTTCAGCAAGCTTTTGAAAGGTTTTCTTGACTTATGACATAACATCTTAGTTTATGTAAGTATACTCTATGATGCTCACATAATGCCTAATATCGCATTTTCAGAACATGTCACCATTTAGTGATCAATCACATGTCAACGGAACAGAGTCCAGAAAGAGACCTATACATACATGGTCGACTGATTTCTGACAAAGTACAAAGACAATTTAGTGGAAAATTCAAAATCTGGTTGTTTTTCTTTTTGGAGCACAGCCTCATTCACCCAAGCTGTCCTTAAACTCACTAGCTACATGGGAATAAACTTGAACTCGTCTTGATTCTTTTGCCTCTGCCTCCCAAGTGCTAGGATTACAGGCACATGCCACCGAGACAGCTAAGAAAGTCTTTTCTAAGAACAGTTTAGAATGTAGACGCTTAGCATGCATGAAATAGTGGGTTCCACCCCCACATCAAACATGACCTATGTATAGTTCTAGATCAATAGGATGCCTGTATACAGAAACATGAAGTTTGTTCTAGGCCTCATTATCTTTGTTCAAACTAACTCAAAAAGAATACTAAAACTAAATGTAAAATTTACAAATTATAAAAGTTCTCAAAGAAAACATGTGAGAAAATTTGTGTGGTTATAAGGTAGGGTAATTTTTCCTAAATAACACCAGAGAGACATCCATATAAAGAAAATTCATCAAACTTAAAAATGTCCTACCTATGAAAGAACTATGGGAAAGGTAAGGTGCAGACTTGGAGAATATATTTACAGATAACATCTCACAATTATATACAGAATGTTTAGACCTTTAAAATTTAATAACAAGGGGTTGGAGAGATGTCTCAGTGACTAAGAGAGCTAGCTATTCTTCCAGAGGACCCAGATTCAATTATCAACACCCACATGACGACTCAGCGACCTAACGCCCTCTTCTGGCCTCTGCAGACACTGCATGCACATGGTGCACAGACAACAGAAACGCAAAACACATAAAAAAGGAAAAAGCTTTAAAAATAAAGACAAATTTTAATACTGAGAAAGTTCCAACAGACTCTTCACAAAAATGTGGTATGTTTAACATAATTAATCATTAGGGAAAGGAAAATTAAAACCACACAAAAAAATCACAATATACCTAATAGAGTGTGTAAAATTATCAAGACCATACCAGTTGTTGGCGAGAAGTTGTAACTGCCTTATACAACTTGTGAGAATGTGAAGTGACCGGAAACCTCAGGGAGACATTTGGTTATTTCTTGGAAAGGTAAACACATCTATCACATAATCTAGTAGGAGGAGTAGAAGGAAGGGTTATAAAGAGAGAGAAGAGCTTAGGAGAAACCTTTTGGGGATGAAAGAAGACCTACCTGACCTTGGGTTTGGTTATAGTTTCACATTTGTACACATAGGATATTAATCATATTATGTACTTTCTTTAAAAATATTTTATTTTCCATGTATGGATGTTTTGCCTGCTTGTATATCTGTATACCACACACATGCACGACCAGAGGAGGCAAGAAGAGGGCACGAGATTTCACCAGAGACTAAAGTTACCACCAAGTGGGTTGAGGGAATTGAACCTAGGTACTCTGCAAGAACAACCAATGCTCTTAACTACTGAGCTGTCTCTCCAGACCCCTGAATTATGTACTTTCAAGATATGCAGTTGATTACATGTCAATCACTCCTTGATGCGTTGCCAAAAATTCATCTATTTTTTGACTCGGGAATTGCATGTTGAAGAAACTAACCTGAGGATATTTACCCTGTGGAATAATGAATATAAAACTTTATCTGAGAGGATGTTTATTATCATTTATAATACTGAAAAACTGCAACTGGCTGTCTCCCACAGAGTTAAAGAAATGGTGGCGTCCTACACAGTTATTGAACATTGCATCATATAAATATTAATGACCTGAAAAAAAAACCAGAGTATTTTGGATTAGGGTTGTAGCTCAGTGAGGGGCACATGACGCATTGTGGGTATCTGAAGATCTTCTGTGGTGACGAAGCCAGACACTGAGAGGTGATATTGCAGGCGTCTCTTCTGTGGAGGTTTCTAAAGTAGTCAAGTTCACAGAAACAGGAACTAGAGTTAGAGTGGTGGTTACAAGAACTTTCAGGGAGGAGGAAATAGGTCATTAAATGGGTGTAAAGTTTCCATTTTGCTAGTTGGAAAGCTCCAGAGAGCTGTTGCACTGTGCGAAATGCTTACACCTGCTGAGCTGTGTGCTTAGAAATGGCTTGAGGGGGTAACTTTGTGTTGTATGGTAGTGTGTTGGATTTTGTTTCGATGTTGCTTTTTGAGACATGGTCTTTTTTAAAATTAATTTAATTTTATTTGTATGGATGTTTGTGCACCACATGTGTGCCTGGTGCCCAGCGAGGCCAGAAGAAGGTGTCACATTCCTTGGAATGAGTTACACATGATTGAGCAACCATGTGCATGTCGGTGCCTGGAAATAAAAGAATGACCAATGGCTCTTAACTGCTGAGCCATCTCTTCAGTCCTTTGTGCTGTTTTAAAAACTATAACTTGGTCAGGCTGTGGTGGTGCACAGCTTTAATCCCAGCACTTGGGAGGCAGAGGCAGGCGGATCTCTGTGAGTTCGAGGCCAGCCTGGTCTGTAGTGTTCCAGGATGGCCCTGCTATTACACAGAGAAACCCCATCTGGAAAAAAAGGAAACAAACAAAAACCACAATTCTAATCTTTTTTTAGTGGACGTACATGATTTTATATTTTTGTTTAAAGATTTTTAGAGTACTCAAGAAGAAGATAGAAGTGAAATGAACCCCCAAATCGTAATGCCCCCAGAGTGTGAGAATAGATAACCTTAGTTTTCTCTTTATGGGCTTTAGAATTTTTCCAATCTTTACAGAACAATCACATTCTTGTTTTACAAGCAGGAAAGAAAAGTAAGGAAGAAACATAAATGAATTGCCTTTAGTCCTTAAAAAAAAAGGAAAGGAAAGGAAGTCCTGCCGTGCCCGTGCCTCCCCCCCCAGCACCATGGTGCCTGCCCTTCTCTTCTTTCCCTTCTGCTTCCTGCAGCTGCCCCAGCGTCATTCTTGCTCCTGCTAAGTCCTGACTTGGAGGTGGGGAGAAAGGGAGAGGGGAGGGAGGAATGGGAGGTGGGGAGAGGGAAGGGTGGTGGCTGGTCCTCTCTATTGTCATCTTGCTTCCATTTATGCATGCGGTTCTCCTTTGGTTTGCTTTCTTCCCACTAAACAGGCCCAGTTCAACTCAGCTTTTCATCTGAAGCCAGTTGTTTTCCCAAGCTAATACTACGTGCTGCAGTTCTCCAGGGATGCCTGGAAATTTGCTGTATTATATAATTCTGGAAGAAAGTAGCCTAATAGTAAGATTCACAACTCTCTTTGCTGGATGGGAAAATTTATTTTTTTGAAAAAAATAATTATACAATTTTATTAGCACAATGGTCATTGTATAAAATTATGCCTTTCATTATATTTTGTATACATGGGGTATGAGTGTGTGTATGTGTTCCTGTGGATGCATCTACACATGTGTGAATGTGTGTGCGCAGGTCAGAGATTGATGTCCAGTGTCTTCCTCCATGGTGTTCCACCTTAGTTTTTGCGACAAGGTCTTTCATTGAACCTGGAGCTCACTGATTCACTAAGTTGCCTGGCCAGTTCCCCACCCCGAAGTTACAGGTGTGCACTTAAGCATCTGGTTTTTATGGGGATGCCAAGGCCAATCTCAGGTCCTCGTGCTTACCCAGCAGGCTCTTTATCGACCGAGGCGCCTCTCCAGGCCTCCTCTGACATTTTCACACTGTGGGTCCTGTACCTGGATCACATCCTTTATCTCACGGCCCCCCTGCCCTTCCTCTTCTCCCCACCACACTCTTTCCCCTTCTGAAACAGTTCTTATTCTACCTTCGTACTTCTTTCAAAATCTAGATTCTGTGTATGAGAGAAAAATGTAAATAATGATGCCAAAGTGCTATCATTCTTTTTTTAAAGGTTTTTATTTATTATCTATACAGTGTTCTGCCTGCATATATGCCTGCAGGCCAGAAGAGGGCACCAGATCTCATCACAGATGGTTGTGAGCCACCATGTGGTTGTGAACTGAACTCAGGATCTTTGGAAGAGCAGCTAGCGCTCCTAACCTCTGAGCCATCTCTCTGGCCCCCTATTGTTATTCTTGTGGAAGGTTTTGCCCTTACTCCTTGACCATAGGTTTGTCTTGAGCTTATGTTTGATGGCTGGGTGTAGATGCTGACCAAGGTCAGTGCCTTACACTGCAGAGTGGCTTAAAGGCCTGGGAGGAGAGAGCAGCTTCTTTGGCCCGTGAAGAAGGACCCCATCACTCTCACACCCTGTTCTGCTTTCTCTGTGGCCATTTTTGTATGTCACTGAGACATACAAATGTACCTGGTAGAGCATGGGTGTCCAGTAGGCCCTTCAGGGAAGACACCTTTAGCAAGATGACTCTTGACTTAGTTCTGGGGCACATTGCCAGCTAAGTAAAACACTAAATTTTCCAGACTCCCTGCAGGCAAGTGTGGTCATGAGATCTTGTCAGAAAGAATTTTTTTCTTTGTTTTTTGAGATAGGGTTTCTCTGTGTAACCCTGGATGTCCTGGAACTCACTCTGTAGACCAAGGTGGTCTTAAATGCAGAGATCCACCTGCTTCTGCCTCCCAGAGGGCTGAGATTAAAGGTGTGTGCCACCATGCCTGGCTCTTGTTTGTTTGTTTGTTTTTCTCCTATCTTTCATGGTCTGGAAGAATTATGTGCTGCTGGAGTTCCTGGGCTCATTCTGGACCCTGGGGCCAAGAACTATACAGGGGATTGCAAAGCAAAGAGCCAACAGAAGCAGGCTCCCTCACTCTCTGTGCAGGGACCTCAGACTGCATCCCTCTATGCAGGGATCTCAGTCTGCATCTCTCTGTGCAGGGACCTCAGATTGCATCCCTCTGTGCAGGGACCTCAGACTGCATCCCTCTGTGCAGGGACCTCAGACTGCATCTCTCTGGAAAGGGACCTCAGACTGCATCTCTCTGGACAGGGACCTCAGACTGCATCCCTCTGGACTTTGTCAGAGCCACTACTTTTCAAAGACAAAAATGTGATTGCTAACTGACAGCTTGTTTCTAAAAAGGACCATGCTAACAACAGAACCAGGAACATGATGCCCACTTCGTAAATGAGGATAAAGGTCGTGTGTTCAGGTATTCAAGTATTACAGGTTAGGATTTAAAACATTGCCACAGGTTTCTTTGACATGTCTCTTATTTTGAGGTGAGTTCTTTGTCACCTTTAATCTGGCCTGGCTTGTGAGGGCTTCCCCCCATAGATTTCTGTGGAAACACAGCTCTGTGCTCTTGACCTAGTCATACAGGCAAGCTGCTGCCCCCATCTCAATTTCAGTCAAGAGAACGGCCATGGGGAAGACCATGGGAAGTGCTTTGATTGACAGCTCAGTGAACCTGTCCAGCCTTCCTGAACTTCCCAGCCCATGCCTCAGGGAAGTGAGAGGAGCCAGCATTTAAAAAAATAAACAAATGAAAAAGAAGCCATGAATTTGAAAGAGAGCAAGAAGAGGTATGTGGGAGGGTTTAGATGGAGGAAAGGGAAGGGAGAAATTATATCACTATTATAATCCAAAAAAACCCACCCAGATTAACTGAAAAAAATTAATTCAAGTTTACTTATTCACTTACATCATTGTATATGTGCATGATGTATGCATGTATGTACATGGTTGCCATGCATGTATGTGGCAGTCAGAGGACAAATCTGTGGGGTCAACTTTCTTCTCACCTTTATTTAGCTTCTGGGGATTGAACCCAGGCAACCAGATTTGCTTGACAAGCGCTTTACCCACTGAACCATATCGCTGGCCCACGGAGCCATCTTGAAGTGGGTTCTTCCTTTCGGACGCAAGCTCTCAGTGTTCTCCTCAAGTCACTTAAGTTCTCAAACATGGGCAGAGAAGAGCTGTCCTTGCTATGCCTTCCTGATCCTTGAGCCAGCAGACTCTGACCCTAGGCACACAGTGATTATTTTATGTTCTCTTTTTAAAGATTTATTTACTTTATGTATACATGTTCTGTCTGCATGTATGCCTGCAAACCAGAAGAAGGTATCTGATCTCACTACAGAAGGCTGTGAGTCACCATGTGGTTTCAGGGAATTGAACTCAGGACCTCTGGAAGAGCAGTCAATGCTCTTAACCTCTGAGCCATCTCTCCAGCCTTATTTTATGTTCTTATACTTGGAGAAACAGATAGCTGGAAAAGGCAGGGTGTGGTGGCATAGCCTATAATCTCAGCACTTGGGATCCAGGGGCAGAAGAACTGCTCTGGGTTTAAGGGCAGCCTGGGCTACATTATAAGTTCCAGGCTAGACCATAGGCTACAAAGTTAGAGACTAGAAAATCAGAACTAGAACAACTGGTAATTCTCTTTAGATAAAAGTTACATCTTTTTCACAGAAAAGAAGTTTATATGCAGACAGTCTAGGCCTGTTTTGGTAACTTCACAGTCCAAGAGTCCCAAGACCCCTTTATCTTCCTACTGCCCGGAATACAGGCATGGAGGGTGGAGCACAGGAGGTGATGGCGGGCCAAAAGGCAATCTTGAGGATGGCATATAAAGCTGAAAGTGGCCCAGATCTCTGAGAAACAAAGAACTTCAGTTTTGTTTGAGCGGCTTAATTTTAGATCTTTAGGTTATACAGTAAAAACCATGCTAGCAGATACGGACTTAGAATGCCTTTGTTTAGAACAAGGGAGGGTTGCCTTAGCTTAGCTGGCACTAGAATGCTGACCTGTTGAAAACGAAATGGCGGTAGCTGAGACTGCTAAGAAGAGTATGGAGTTGGGGGAAGGAAGCAGAGAGGCAGGACCTTAGAATAGCAGCAACTTGGAGAGTAGGAGTAGTCAAAGAGGGGCTCCACCTTCCTGGGTAGAAACCAGGAGGGAAGGTATCGTTAGCCTGGCCTCTGCTCCTGCTATTTGTACCTGCTGTACCCTGGTGCATAGAGGCTTCCATTTGGCCCTCCCATGGGGGACCAGAGGCAGCTCCTTGAAATTTAGTCACTGCTTAGCCCCTTCTTGTGTCCCAGTCCCTACAATAGGAATATGTCCCAGTCATTTGCAAGTTGGACTGGTGGGCAAGGAAACTGTGGGCAGCGAGGCGCTCTGGGAGCAGAGGTAGATGCTGACAGCTCTCGGGTACAACGGGGCCTAGGAGGGCTGTGGGCATGGGACTCAGCCACCATGAGGCTTGTATGAGGTTTGGTTTGGTTTTGAACTTTTCTGTTGAGTCATCTTGCTGGCTTTGGCTTCTGGTTTTACCTTATCAGATTATGATTTTATCCAGTGCATCTCTGGAGCAACCTCATGCCTCATTTCAGTAGAGGGTGGGGAGGAAGAAAGAAAAAGGGATTTCTTGGCAGCTCTTGAGATGTAACTTGAGAGCCAAGAAAAATGTCTACATGGCTAGTGCTAAGACGTGAACTGCTTGCTCTCCCTGGAGAGCCTATGCTCAGACTTTGGCATGCCTCACTCTCCCCTACTTCCCCGTAGGAAGAGCACACTCCCACTTGGGTGAATCCTTTTTTTTTCTCCTGGGCTCCTCTCACTCTTAACCCTACTATCTAAGCCTATATTAAAATGTCCTTAATAGAAAACTTATGTTGGAGAGGATGTGGGGTAAAGGGGACACTCCTCCATTGCTGGTGGGAGTGCAAACTGGTACAGCCCTTTTGGATATTAGTATGGCGATTTCTCAGAAAATTAGGAAACAACCTTCCTCAAGACCCAGCAATACCACTTTTGGGTATATATCCAAGGGGATGCTCAATCGTGCCACAAGGACATGTGCTCATCTATGTTTATAGCAGCTTTGTTTGTCATAGCCAGAACCTAGAAATAACCTAAATGTCCCTTGACTGAAGAATAGATAAGGAAAATGTGGTACATTTACA
>LOJH01010639.1:6377-27238 GCA_001685095.1 Ellobius talpinus
AGGAGAGAAAAGATTGATATTGTCATCCGCTAGTACCTCCTCTAAGTAGTAAGGCCTGATAAGACTGATTCATTCTACGATGAGTAAATGAAATGCATAGTTCTATCTTCAGCAACACAATAAAGTCACTGTTTTTGGTAAAGCAGAGAATGTTTGGTAGAGCATGGCATGGGAAGCATTGTCTGTGCTCAAAGGCAACGTAAGTCTTCAACTATATTGAAGGTATATTGCCTCATTTGTTTTGGAGTTATAAAACACCATTTAGTCATGCTTCAGGAAATACTTAGAAAAAAATCCATGCACTCTTGTCTGCACTATGGATATAATATGTAAAGAAAAAGCTCAGAAACAAGGTGAAATATTTTAATGTCGTATTTATACCAATTCTGCTGTGTCTAGATGACACTGTTTCCACAATTCAAACCATCAAAACCCCTTCAGGGAGAAGGTGAACTAGACACGATGTCCATCCTCTAAGCAAGAAGCTATTTACAATTGAAGCCTGCTCGCCAAGGAGGAAATCAGTTTTCTCCAGTGGAATGTCGCTGAACATACCAACTAGTCCAGGACAAGCCCCAGGCCAAGAAATAAGAAGTTGACCAACACAAAACTGACCCATGTTTTGCTTTGCCATTTCTGAGAATTTTCTCTTTTGTTTTGTTTGTGCTGTATTTTGTCTTGTGTTGTTTTTATTATTAGTGAGTTTGGTTTTGTTTTCATTTTTTGATAGAGAAAAAGAAGAGGGAGAGGGAGAGAGAAAATGTGAAATAAAGTGGCTACAGAGGTGAATATTATGTGGGAAGAAAAGAATATGATCAGACACATTTTATAGAAAATTTTTAAAGGAAATAAATTGATGTTTCATTGTCTCTGAATTAATTTTCTCATACTTAGCTGCATTTTAAGGTTATTAGAATATATAACATTTTTTCTTTGCTATGATGGATGAAGTTACTTATTTCAAGCATAATGTAAGTGTTCTAGAATTCTAAATAATGCAAATCTAAATAATGTAAAATACTTACTTCCTAGCCCATAGCTTGAAAATCTAGATTATATTTCCTCTGGAGTAATTTACCCCTACCAAGTCCCTGCAAAGGACTTTTAAGAGATAATGTATCCAAGCCAAGATCAAGGGAGGAAAATGAGCCAGTATTCTAATCCACAGTTAAATTTTCTTCTTTTTAATGGCTAAAGTATAAATTCCTATATAATTAAATTATTAATTGTGAGTTTTCTAAATCTTTCTGTATTTTCTTTTGCTTGTGTTCACAAGAAACTTTCTTAAATTTAATGTCTTACATATATAGACCCACTTCTTTCTATTCTTTAAATTACAAGATTATAGCTCATCAATAATTAATAAGAAATAGTTATTAGGAGATTGAGATGTAGACAGTAGTAGAAGATTTGGCTAGCATGCACAAGGACATGGGTTTCTACACTGGCTTGATTAAAAATAAAAACCACTTCTTTAAAAGTATCTTTTTGTTCCTTAAACTTTCAAGCACAGTTAGAATTGTCATCACTTATAAATATCGCTGCTGTTGCCAAAGCCTGTATAACTATTTTAAATATTTTCATATGACCTCTTCAGAATGAATGATGGTAACAGGAAAATAGATGGAGTGCATCATTTGTTTCATCTGAACAACATAATTATCCTAGAAAAGGCAGGTCATTTATTTCAATGATGATTCTTTATGGACAACAGTCTATTACTACAGTGAGAGAGCACACTTAAATTGTATGTATTATTTAAAGATTGGTATGGAGTGTTTCATGTAAGAACTAAAAGGATTTTAGAGGTCTTAAGGCTGATCGAACCATAAACCTGCAAGGATACCAAATTGAGTAAAACATCTCTGGATGGTTCAGTTCAGTACAGAAGGATTTGGAAAGAATTAAAACTAAACTATATTGGTACTGTAATCACTTATTCATAAAGAGGTGGTGGCTGGTCCCAAGAGGGGATGTGGTGGGTCACCAAGACCTAGGCAGGTCCCCTGGCAGTGACCTAAGACCATAGTGGGAGACAGACAGATAGCTATGTCATGCAGAAAGAGTTTGGATATAGAGTTTGTTAAGTGGGTTAGGAAGGGGAAAGAGGAGGGAGAAGGGAGTAAGTGGAGGCAGGTGTTGCAAGGAGGGGCTGCTTGTTCATCCTGGCTACCTGGCTAGCTTAGCCCCAAAATAACCACACAGAAGCTGTATTAATTAAATCACTGCTTGGCCCATCAGCTCTAGTTTCTTGTTGGTTAATTCTTACACCTTAATTTAACCCATTTCTATTAATCTGTGTATCGCCACATGGCAGTGACTTACTAGGTAAAATTCCTAGCGTTTGTCTATGGTGGATCCATGGTGTCTCTCTGACTCTGCTTTCTTCCGCCCAGAATTCAGTTCTGACTTCCCCACCTACCTAAGTGCAACCCTATCAATAGGCCAGAGCAGTTTCTTTATTCATTAACCACTGAAAGCAGCACATAAAAAGAAGGACCTACCACCACAGGGGGGGGGAGAATAGAGAGGCAGAAGATGCCTCTCCTGAAGAAGGGCAGACAGAGAGACAGAGAGATAGAGAGAGAGAGTGTGTGGGAGATCACTTGCCTTGACTGAAGGGAAAGGTTGGGAGTGGGTGGGGCTTTATCCTAAAGGGACAGGATACCCAGGTAACAGACCAGGGGAGCAGATTACATTCCCATCATTTTTTATAATACAAAGATGTGAATTAGGCATAGCAGGTTGAAGGAATTGGGACAGTAGATTCTCAAGACTAGTTTCTGCTTATTTTTGGGTATCGAACTCTTTCTTCAGGGGGGCTTGAGATAGCTGGGTGCTAGTTACATCCTGGGGTAGCTGGTTGCTTTACACCTATCTATGATTCGTGTCTGGTGTTTCTTGGACCTGGCAAGGTGTTGACAGTGAAGAGTACAAAGTTAAGTTTAGGAAGAAAAAAATATTTCAGGACCAGGGAATTGATATCTGACCTGTTTAAGGTGAATCCTTCAATTCACCTCTCTGGAACTCACAAAAATTGTTTGAGTTTGTAAAGACATAAGTTTTAGACACATACATTGTATAAACAGCAGCATATTTATGTTGGAATGACTGTGACATATGTTTTTGCATGATGAAAAGTATCTTTAATACTGTGAAAGGCAAGATGATAGAGAAATTTGACAACTTGTATTTGTCCTCAAACCTTTATACTTGCAGGTACACATTTTAATAAATTGAATTTATATGTTAAGATTATGAGACTTATTTGGTGAGGCTGTCCTTTTCAACTGTCAAACCTCTCAGCTGTCAAACTGTAACAGGCCAGCAGATTACAGGTACTAAATAACTCAATTCACAATTAAACATAATTCTACATGAAGTTTCTGTAAAATGAAGATTTCTTGGTGTTATGATGAAACAACTACAATTATGAAATTTGAATATTAAGTAAAATATAAAATAATATCAAAAATTATTTCTATTTTGCTGGGTGTATGGAATATCAGCAATTAATAAATGGGAAGTGTAATGGTCTGCTCTGTCCCTTTAAGAGACAAGCCTCACCCATTCCCTCCCCCATCCACCAAGGCAAGCTGATCTTCAGTTTCCAGTCTGAGTTCCTTCTTTTCCACATCTCTCTTGAAGAGGCAGCTTCCATCTTTCCCTTCTCCCCACTTTTCCCCTTCCCCCTTCTCTGTTTCTCTGTTTCTCTCTCTCTGTTTCTCTCTCTGTGTGTTTTTCTCTGTTCTTCCCTCTTCTCTCTTTCCCTTCCATAACACACTAAACAAATATCCAACCTCACTTTGCATGGTGTGCCTATCCATGTCTCTGTCTCTAGATGACTCCCTGCCCAGGACCAGCCACCTTTGGAGACCTATGGTGGAGATCTGCAGTTTGGTCTCATGGCATGTCCATCTGTCTGTCTCTCCTCATGGGGCTGGCTGCCCCATTGAGGTCTGTCACCCACCACTGGCTCCCTGCCTGGGACTCCTGGCCAGCTGCAGCCACTCAGGGAATTGCACCATCCTTGCCTGGGACAGGTGCTCTTGTGACCCACTGCCCACTGCCTGCAGCCACTTGGGGACCTGAGGCATGGTCTCATGGCCTTCGGCCTGTGGCCTGTGGCCTGTTGCAGCCACTTGGGGATTCGCAGCATTTTACTTTTACCATTACAGGAAGTCATGAAACTGGAATGTATGGCTAAGGACACCACCATTTGGGCAAAGCAGCATGTTACAGAATGGAAAAAGATTGTTACCAACTGCACATTTGATAGAGGACTTATGTCCAAAATACATATAGAACTTTAAAAAATGGATGTCAAAAACAACCATATAACCCAATTTAAAAAAAAAAAACTAAGTCATGTGGGGCACATCTTTAATCCCAACACTCTGGAGGCAAAGGCATGGGGATCTCTGATTTTGAGGCCAGCCTGGCTGATCTACAAAAGCTAGTTCCAGGACAGGCTCCAAAGCTACAGAGAACCTGCCACCCCCCATAAAAAAACTAAATAGAGAATTTTCAAAAGAAGCACAAACTGGTGAGAAACATATAGAAATATTCAACAGCCTCATTCATCAGGGAAATACAAATAAAAGCTACTTTGTCATCTCATCATAGACCATTCTGAATGACCAAAATCAACAAAACAAATCACAGCTCATTTTCAAAGATGTGAAGTGAGTTACTCATTCATTGTTGGTGGGAGCGAAAATGTTCTGAGCCACTATGCATATCAGTGTGACAGATCCTCAGGAAGCTGGGAATGGATGTACCTCACAATCCAACTATACCACTCTTGGGAATATAACCAAATGACTCTATAGCCCATCACAGAGACACTTGCTCAACCCTGTTCATTGCTGCTTTGGTGTGGACTGCATTTCAATATTGCAGACCATGCTTTACCGGTACCTTTTTACTATCATTTTTAGTGATTCTTAATATTAATGCATTTCCATTTGAAAAATTTTGTGTGGGCTTTGGTATAGGATTAAAAACGTGTACAATGGTAGCCTCTCTAAACAAAATAATTCTTTCAAAAAAAATCCCACCACCAGAGAAGCAGGAATTTTATTGTGCTCTTCAAATTAAACAAGAATAGGAATGTTGGATATTTACTAAACACAGCCATGACAGGCTTAACAGAGGCCACTCATGCAGCACCCAGGAAGTGACCATCCAAGGGGGAAAAGTACCTAATAATAGAAAGGAAATGCCTAACATTACAACCATCATAGATAGGAGCAGCTGATGACCCTTAGCCTAGCACACACACACACACACACACACACACACATCTGCCTTCATCAGAACACCCCTAAACAAATGTCAGACCATCAGGAGTCCTGAAGCTTAGAAATCTCTCACCCCAACCTCTGCTATGTTAAAAAAGAACCCACCCAAACTGAGCTCGAGAGTTGCTGATTGTTGAATAGTTGGACATACAAAGAGCCCAAGTTCGAACTTGAATAAAGGCTCTTTGCTTTTCCATATGGGGCTCAGTCTCCTCATTGTTTTTTTTGGGGACTTCATGATCTGAGCATAACAATTTTCAATGTTAACTCCTTTCCCCAGTACATTTTATGTGGGCTTTGGTGAAGGATAAAAAAATGTGTACAATGGTAGCATCTCAAAACAGAATAATTCTTATGAAAAAAAATCCCCACCACCAATGTATTCCATTGTACTCTTCAATTTACTCCAAGTACAAAAATGTTAGAGATTTACTAGACACACCTGATCCCAAGGATGAAATGCCTACAATTCAAATCCACAGCCTGAGGACATTAAAGGCAAGATTTCAGTTAATAAATAAAAAGAGAAATCCGAATGGTGCAGTATAATGGGAAAAGAGTAAGACCTCAGGATCTTCCCTTTGGGGAGCATTATGAGGAGAACAGGCAGACCTATATAGTAAGAATAAGAAATTATAATATAGTGTCTGATTCCCAGATGAAGTCCTAATGGTCTCCATCCCCTTGGGAGCTTGAGGAAAATTCCTGTTTGATAAACCAGTCATTCTTCTTATCTCTAGTAAAAGGAACAGGTGGCCCTTTCATTGACTGGTACCTATTGTCATGGTAAAAGGTAGCTTCCTCAATCCCTGATTTTTTAAGACACACCCCAGTTCACATACTCCATTTTCTCTAGTTTAATGGTATGTGAACGTATAGAGTATAAAAGTTACAATCTTTTTTTTGATAAAGGCTGCTGGCAGCCAACCTGTTCACCCTCAGATTGTGTCCATCTCCTCCCAGCTCCTGCCGACTCCATACATCCTCCTTGGGACTTGAACCTCCTAAAGAAGCAGGTCTCTAGAACTGTTCTATTCATAATAACCAGGAACTGTAAACATCCTAGATGTCTGTCAATGGATGAATGGATAAAAATAATGTGGTACATTTATACAATGGAATATTTATCACTCAGCTATTGAAAAAAATGAATTTTCATAAAGCTAGATGGGTGAAAAAAATCATCCTGAGTTAGGTAACCCAGATCCAGAAACACAAATATGGTATGTATCCACTAATGAGACAATGCTAACTCTTAAGTCTTCCATAATCAGGCTACAGTACATATAATCACATAGGTTTGGCATATGTGACTAACAGCAAGGATTGGATTGCCCTAGGAAGGGAAAATAGAACAGTTAAGGACAGACAGGGAAGGAGGGAGACTGGAGGAGTAGAATCACATGGGAGAGAGGGTGAAGGGAAGTGAAGAAAATAGGGAAGGAATAACTAAAACTTAGCTATTTGAGAGGTCATATTTAAACCTAATACAATAAAAGCTTCCTAAAATGTATACATATATGAAGTCTAAGTGGAATAACAAAATAATGGGAGACAGAGCCCCAACTGGGCATCTCCAGCCACCAAATGAAGCCTCCAATTATGGAAATAGGATTTAGGTCTTTGAACAAAGGAGCCTCATGGGAAATCTCAAAGAGCTCAGGCTATTGCGAGTCTCTATTGCTGAAGACAGCACCTACACAGCTACTAAAACACAGAGAAGTGGAACTGGTGACCATCTTTAGCCTTGACCCCTACTGACTAGTGTTCATGGTACTGGGAGTTACTTGGCATATTAACAAAGGAGACAGGAAATTACCAACAGTTACAAACCCTTAGGTCTACAAAGATGAGCTGCCTGCAATATATACTAGTGAAATAGTGGCACAAAACTTCTGAGAGTAAATGAAAAAGTAAAATGCTGTGGATCCCCGAGTGGCTGCAATGAGGAGAGACAGACAGATAGGCATGCCATGAGACCATGCCACAGGTCTCCAAATGTGGCTGGTCCAGGGCAGGGAACCATAAGGCAGACAAGAGACAGATGGATAGGCGTTCCATGCAGAGCAATGTTGGATATTTATTTAGTGGGTTATGAGGGGGAAAGAAGAAGGGGAGAAGAGCAGAGAGGCAGAGAAAGGGGAGGAGGACAGAAGCTGCCTCTCCAAGAGGGAGACAGAAAAAGAAGAGACTCAGGCTGCAAGCAGGAAAGAAGATCTGCCTGCCTTAGTGGATGGGGGACAAGTGGGTGGGGCTTGTCTCTTAAAGGTACAGGACAGATAATTACAGTAACTAAGCAATATCTGATTGAATTTAAGACCACAAGATGGAAAAGCTCTCTGACACTACTTAGGTGGCCAATGAGAGTATCTTTGATTCTATCTTATTCTTTTTCACCCACTCAGGGTTCAGATTTTAATCTAACACTGCATGTGCTAACTTATGTATGTAGATATGTATAAAAATATGTGAATAGATTAGAGGTGGGGATTCATCTGTTAGATTAAATTTTTTCTTCTTAAAGAGAATAAGTAGTCAACAAATAATAATTTATGCTTCCTTATCATTTTGTAATTTATACTGCACATTCTTTCAACCAGCTGTTGTCATTTTGACCATTATCTCAGCATACATCACTAAATTTAACATTATTTCTGATGTACAACAAAATGTTTTCCTAATCCAGATCCTCCATCTTAGACCTAAGAATGAAATACTTTTCAGCCTTCATCAACTAAATTTAATTGAGTGGCTCTTTTGAAAACCTACAATTTTACTAAAAATAAATGTTAGATACAATAAATAGAAGATAGTAAACTTCTATCAAACAACATTAAATTAAATAAAAAATCACATAATGAATGATAATAGGGAAATTATCTCTCTGATATTGGAATCAGCTTCTGCCTCCTGAGTGCTGGGACTGAAGGCATGTGCCACCATACTTGGCTAATAATTTTTTTACATACCAATTGAGATTTTGGATTATGAGACTTTAAAATTTAGTGCAGAGGGTTACACCGTAATAACTGTAGGCCAGGCTTAGAAGTATTATGTACTCAAACTATGTCCACTTCAGCATACTGTTTCCTACTGCCTATTTGTCCAGATAGAGAACTCTCAGCTCCTCCTGCTGCACCATGTTTGCCCAAGCACTGCCATGAATCCAATCATGATAATAATAGATAAAGGCAGCCTCTATCAAATGTCTTCCTTCCTTTATAAGAGTTATCATGGTCTTTGCTCACATTCTCACTCCTCCCACTCCTCAACTGGACTTTGGGAGCTCAGTCCAGTGCTACTACAATGCAGGTCGCCTCCTCTGTTTCCATCAGTTGCTGAATGAAGGTTCTATAGTGATTTTTAACATATTCATCAGTTTTGCTACAGGGCAAGATGAGTACCCACATCCTCTCCTTTATTGCTTAGGGTCTTACCTGGGAACATCCTTGTATGAGAGCTCACCAACTCCAGCCAGACAGGGAAGGAAACAGTACATATCCAAACTAGTCCCTCTGAAGGTGGGTAATAGCTGAATGGCTGGGGCAGAATACGCGGCCATTGGCAGTGGCACCAGGATTAATCCCTCCTGCTTGGATTCTCCTTGGATGGATGCCTTGCTCAGCCTAGATATGGTAGGGAGGGCCTTGGACCTTCACCAAACCAATGTGCCTTACCATCACTGAGGAGTGGATGGGTGATGGGGAAGTTAGGTGGAGGGAAGGGGAGAAGGGGAGGGAAGAGGAAGTGGGATTGGTATGTAAAATGAAAACAATGTCTTCTTTTTAAAAGATAGACAAATAAAATAAGAGTTGTCATGGTCATGTGGTCATGGTATCTTCTCACAGTAATAAATCCCAAACTAAGACAGTCTATGGTTCAGTGAATTTTATTCATTTCTTAAATAATATATTTAATATAAAATTTCATGTGCTCTGAGTTGTTTTACTTATGTTTTGATTTATATTTGATTACAAGTATTCTGTTATAAGTATACTATATTATTGTATATATAAGTATATATGTTGATTATATATTTGAGGGAACATAAATGTTAATCCTGAGCTCTTGTTCAGAAACCTAAGTAACATTCCATCTATACTATACTAAAAATATCACATGTTTCAAAATAAATATTGTTTATCATCTACAAAAAAGAACTTGCATCAAAATAAACACTCTTTAAAAATTATTGGAGTATTGCTAACTATAGAAACAGGTGAGTTATACATATATTTTGCCAAACAAGCTATTCAAATGACCAAATAGCATATATTGTCATTTTTTAATAATTGGGCAATAAAAATTAACAGTACACTGATGAATAGTTTCTATATCAGATTAAAAGTATTAATATCAAGATTAATCTAATTCTTAGCTCTAACTGATGCTTTCTTTAGACTTTTATGCCCACATCACAGAGTCCACCCAAAAACAACTAGGAGATTGAGTCCTATATGTAAAAGCAAAGAATCTTTATTCTTACACATGTTTGCAAACTCAGACTCTCCGTGTGTAAATCATATTTGAGTGGTCAGCAAGTTCCCTGCTCAATTAGGACTTGGTTTTTATAGTAGCAAAGGTGAGAGTGAGGGATTTCTAATGTTCAGGACCATGATTGCTAACATTTGCCTAGGAGTGTACTGCTGAAAAGCAATGGGCTTGTCCTGTCAGGTGATCCTATCTACAAGGATTAGAATGCTAGGAATTTCCTTTGGATGGTCTGTTCCTGAGTGGTGCCTGGATATTCTCAGTTTGTAGTCTTTCTTGGAACCAGGTATTGCCTCAGGGTAAACTACTAAGACCTCTATTGAGTTTGTCATGGCTGGGTCCTACATAAATATTGAAAACTGAATACATAACTTGATAAAATACATAGCTTGATCATGATCTGGCATAGAAAATACTATGTACAGTTGATTATTCCAATATCCTTCATAAAATATTTAACTTTTCATTTTGAGTGTCCTTATTTTTCTACAATCACGTGGTTATATTATATGACATTATGTTTGGTATCAAAATTGTGACACTTATTAAATTTCTATTTTCTATTAAGTTAGAAGGAAATGTCTGGCTTTCCTGTTTTTTTCTTTATGTTTCTTTTTTTTCTTTTAGCATTTCTTCCTGATTTTATCTGTTCAGAAGCCATGAGATCAGACTTAGGAAAGCTGCCTGCCTATAAAGAGGTAAAGTAAGTCAAGTAAAGGGAGAGGAGATACTTTAAGCAGAGTGGGTGCAATGCTACAGAAATAAACTGAGAATAGTATGAAGCATCAAGGAACCAGTGTGGAGTTTCAGCACCCCAGTGGAGTAAAGGGCATGTGACTAGGAGAAGAAGGTAGCAATTGGTTGTTTATATACTACTAGTTGATTATAAGTTCTAGGTTATTAAAGATAAGAGATTCAGAATTTTCTTGTTATTAAATAAGAGATTTAAAACATAGAAATTAGCAAATCAATATAAGCCTCATGGTACTAGAATGGAATTGAGTATACCAATATTGTTTTCATGCCTAGACATAACTCAAACGCTTCCACACAACTGTTCCATGGACAGTAAGTCTCATGACACTCTTAAAATGAGTTACCAAACTGCAGTAAAGATAGGAAAAAGCAATAATATAAATAAATTACAAGGATGAATCTTTAAGCATATATGCATAACACATATGCATAGCACAGAGCAATGCATACAACTGTGTAAATAAAATTTAAAGTTTGACAAAAGAACTGCTAAGGGATGATTTGTCTATTGATAAAAATTATTTAAAATATAATAGTGATTATAATGAAGGTTTGAATTTTTCAGACTTTCAGGTAAAAGATGGAAATGTTTTCAGGACCCAAGATACTGTATGAAAGATGCTGACTGTGTTAATGATTTTTTAGCTATACCATTTACACACTATATGTGTATGTTGCATCATCATATATACAGTCTTTGTAAATTTAATACAAGAACAAACATTTTCTGATATAACATAAATAGCTCATCTATTAAAAATTAAAAGCAAAATAAGTTCCAAACATTGGCTTCCATTTGTATCACCAATGAGTGCTCAGAATGAAGGACAAAAGAAAGTGCCTGGTGTTCTAGCATGTATCCTAATACCGAAGGACAGTACATGGGTTTTTTATGGTAAAAGTTAATGAGCAATAAAAAAGGTCTATGTATTCTTTAATATGTTACAAATGATAATATGATTATAAAATGTGATAAATATTGAGTTTAAAATACAATCTTATACTTTCAAAATTCACATAGTTCACATAGATTTTAACCTACTTATATCAAAGTTTATTTTACACTCAAATTGGACATAGTTATTCTATTGTTTACACAATGAAAAAGAAGGAAGAGATTTGTCTGTGACTTATCAGTCAAGAATGAATATATATAGATATCAAATTTAATAGTATCCTAATTAAAAACTTGTTTGATGAGCTTTCTAGTGCAATAGCTAGCATCTACTGAGTTTCATCTAAAGTAGAGTTAAAACATTAGATCCATTGCTGGGTTTCTTTCACTCTGCCTTAGCAGTGCTTAGTTTAAGCAATTGAATTTGTGTTTTCATTTTATTTTTTAAATTTTATTTTGCATTCCATCCACTGTTCTCCACTTCACCTCTCCTTCTGCTGCCACCCACCTCCCTCTATAGTCCATCCCCCATCCACTCCTCCCAGTGGGTATGGTCTCCCATGGGAAGTCAACAAAGTCTGACACATTACATTGGGGAGTACTCAGCCTCTACCCACTGCATTAAGATGAGCATGACATTCCACCATAGGGAATGGGCTCCAATAAGCTAACTCATGCACCACAGATAGATCCTGATCCTACTGAATCACAAATAGTCCAAACTTCACACTGTCTCCCATATATGGAGGACCTAGTTCCATCTCATGGAGGCTCCACAGCTGTTGGTCTAGAGTTCCTGTGTTTTCACAAGCTTAGTTCAGTACTCTCTGTAGATTTCTCCCTCATGATCTTGACTTCCCTTGCTCATATGTTCCCTCATCCCATTCTTCAGTTGGGATCCTAGAGCTCAATCTGGTGCTTGGTTGTGGGTATCTGCATCTAGTTCTGTCAGAAGCAACTGTGTTGCATGAATATAAAAACCCTGAGACAAATGTTGGGTTTCTACCTGAAGATCAAAAATGGAAAGTAGCCAACCACTTGGGAGCCCTTTTTCCTCTACCAAATCTTCAGACTGAAGAGGCAAGATCCTCTCTCTATAAATCCTCAAATTCCACACTCCAATGAGTTCCTGTATCTTCCCCTTTATATTTTTTTCTCTGCCCAGCCATTTCACTCCTGCCTCCACTGTCCTAGTGCTGGGATTAAAGACATGGGATCCCAAATAATTGGATCATCTTTGTGTGAGCTTCCTATTTCTCTTTTAGACAGATTCAATCCTGTATAGCCCAAGGTGGACTTGAACTCACAGAGATTTGTCTGCCTCTTTATCCTGAATCCTGGGATTAAAGGTGTGTGTCACCACGCCCTGGCCGGTATGGCTGACAAGTAAAGCTGCTTTGTCCTCTGATCCTCAGATAATCTTTATTTATTAAAACACAAATATATACCACTATACAACTGAATTAGAAATAAAATTCCCACATTTGTTAATAAGCTGATTCCATGCTCTATTAACTTACTTATGGGTAAGTGTAGCATTTTTATTCATCATATTATTACTGAAATGGTCTGTCCTGTCCCTTTAAGAGACAAGCAACCTCCTCATCTGCCAAGGCAACCTGACCATTCCCTTTCCTTCTCTCTCCCAAAGAAGTAGCTGCTACCATGGCTCTCTCCTCCCCTCCCTCTGTTTCTTTTTTCCCTCTCTCTCTCTGAATCTTTTTCCTCATCCCCCTACTCCCTCCTCTCCTCTTCCCTTTTCTTTTCCCTTTCCCTTCCATAACCTACTAAATAAATATCCAACCTCACTCTGCATGGCTTGCATCTCCATTTCTTACGTGTCACAAGCCTCCCTGCCTGGGATCTGCTACCCCCCATGGTCCATGGGCTACTGGGGGGAACAGCACTGTTTTATTTTTAACCATAACAATTACTGCTTCTTAGTATCTATGCCATAAAAAGAGAGAATCAGGTATGTATTTTTTCAAAGAATGGAAAATTTACTTAGAAGACAGTGCTAATGTGCATGGAGAAAACACAAGATGATATATTTTTTCACTTTATTCTAAGTGTTTAAGTATCTGGACAATATAAAATATATTTTATTCTCCTTAAAAATACTTCTCATTTATTTCCTTGTTCAAGGCTTGTTCTAGAGAATTGAGGTTTATGCCTTAAAAATGATAATGCACCATGTATGTGGTAATAAATCCTCTTTGAGGAATTTAAATTCCATAGTGATTTGTTTATTAAATTTTATAGTTTAAAGTCTACCTATACAATGTGAGAAAGAATGAAAGTAAGTTTTCATCAGTCAAGTGTTTTTTTAGTTTAGTGTTAAGATCAAACAATGGCATACACATACCCAACCATATCAATACAAGCATTACTTTTATCATCATGTGACATGTTTATTAAGTAAATGTTTTTTTCCTAGAAAAGTTTCCTTTTTTATTTTTCAACTTTATATGGATTCTTTTTGAAATGGATATAAAGAAGAAACAGTATCAAAGTCAATAGATATGCTCTACAAATTTAGGTCAATATTATTCAACAGCACAAAAGAATGTTTTTGCATCAAAACAATAAAACATAATATAATTGACTTAAGTTTTCCCTCTAGTTCTCAGAGAATCAATTATAATATACAAAAGAATAAATATAACTGTTTCAGGGAAAGTGACAGTGTTGATCAATGTGATAATAATTGCCTATTAACTTAAATTTATTATAAATTAAAATAGTAATGACCTTAGCCAAAATACAAAAGAAAACATATGAACATTGGAATATACCTTGAAAATGTCTTGACTTGTTCATACTACAAAAAATAACACAATCCTTAAATGTCTTAAAGTCTAAAGATGTTTCCAAGGAAAGCTTACACTAGATCAATACTCAGTTCAGTCAAAGGTACAACGATGACACTAAACTCCCCAGAATTGCAGACACTAGTGTATATCAGTAACTTGGCTGAGTGACAGGACTCTGACTCTAAATGTGTTGCATATATTATACCCAGTGAAGTGGTGGCAGTAGGGCTATTTCTTGGAGGAGTCAATCCTCTCCTTACTGCATACATTTTTTCACTGAAAATCTGATACAATTCTATAATAAATTTATATTATCATCTGTTTTTTTGTTGGGATATGTCTTGTCATAAAACTTTTATGTCAACTTGATATAAAACAAAGTCATCAGAGAGGAGGAATCTCAACTGATAAAATTCCTCTATAAGACAAGACTGTAAGCAAGACTGTATGGCATTTTCTTATTTAGTGATTGATGTGGAAGTTCACAGTCATTGTGCGTGTAGTCATCCGTAGGTCAGTGGTCCTGAGTTCTGAAAGAGATGGGGATGAGCATGTCATGGGGATGAACCAGTCAGTACCACTTTTCAATGGCTCCGCATTAGCTCCTGCCATCTTGTTTCTGACTGGCTTGAGTTTGCATCCAGATTTCCTTCAGTGATGACCAGCAATATGGAAATATAAAGTCAAATAAACCCTTTTATTCCCCCAGTTATTATTTTCTCATGGTATTTTATCACAGCACTATAAACCCTAAGAGAGGAGATGTTTTATTGCTTAATTGATCTCATGGTTTATTATTATTTCATGTACTCACATTTGGCAGCCAATATACTTTGAGAAATCTATTTTATTACAGCTATTCTATGCTGTTGCTGTTTTAGTCCTTGTTTCCTTAATTTATTATGCTTTAAATAATATTTTTATCCTTTAAAATGTAAGTGTTTTAATATTTAATGTATATTGATTATGTCCATTCACCACTATCACCTTCAACTTCCCCTAGTACCACCTGATCATCCCTCACAACTTCTTGTCATCTTTTTATTTTTTATTTCTCTCTTATTAGCAAATCCTTGAGACAAATTAATGATGTATATAATCATATGACACAGGTGTATGGCCATCCACTGGAGCATTAACAAACTACCAGAAACCATGTTTTCGTAGAAGAGCTCTTCCTCTGAAGCTGTCAAGGGCCCAAAGTTCTTCTAATAGGAGTGCAGTCTTGAAGTTCCTACCTCATCTTTGGTGGAATTTTGATGGGCTAGATCTAGAGTAAGTCTTGTGAAGCTAACCACAACTGATATTATCTGATGCAATTAGCAACAATGCTATGTACAGAAATCAGGATTTCACAGCTATCCTCTCCATTCACAGGCTCCTGCAACCTTTACACCTTTACTCTAGGTCTTTGAGTCTTGGCTGGTAGACAATTGCTATAGATGACCCATCTATAACTGAGAATTCAGTGTTGATTCTACTTAAAGTTTTGACCAATTATGAGACTCTAAGTTAACAATCTCTGCATAAAACATTTCTCTGACCAAAGTTGAGAGCATCACAAGTCTGTAGACATAACTGCAGTTTGACAGCATGATAAATTTGGCAAAACAAAAGGACATTCCCCAAAAGGGCATATGATTTTCCCATTTGGGGCTTATTACTAGGTTTAGAGTACAAGGAATGAAATACCTCTTGTGGAGCAGATATCATATCTAAATTCAACATTATTGGTTACTCCCATAACCATCATGCCACTATTTCACCAGTGAGCACATATTGCTATCAGACCATTATTGTAACATACAGGGTTCAATAGTCAAGACAACTGACATCTTTTCTTCCCAACAGGGTTTATAGCACTATGTAATCTTGCCACCAAGTAGAGAATTTCCTAAAGAAGTCAGGTTTGATTTCTTCTGTCAACTTTGATTTCATATAAAGTCAACTTTGATTTGATATAAAGTTGGTGGTGTCTTAGAGACACAATCTATTTATTTTATTTTGCTTAATTTTGTTGCTTGGTTTTTGTTTTTCGAGATGGTTTTCTCTCTTTAGCTTTGGTGCCTGTCCTGGAACTTGCTCTGTAGAACATGCTGGCCTCAAACTCACAGAGATCTACCTGCCTCTGCCTCCTGAGAACTGGGAATAAAGACTTGTACCACAACCACCACCTGGCTGACACAATCTATTTATGACAGACAATAAAAGCATTGACAATATTGGCATAGTACGGAGTAACTTTAGGGTCCCCATTGCCACTAACTCATATGTTCATTTTTATTAACTTATATAATAAATCTATACTTATTATATGAAGCCAAAAGTTTCCTGATATGATAAATTGATAAGAATGTAACAAAATTATACACTAATATGATTGATGGATATCTGTTGGCAGAAGCTGCTTGTTGGTCCCTGGACACTCAGAATCAAAATAATCACACATAAACTATTTTAATTACAACACTTCTTGGCCTATTAGCTTAAGATTCTTATTAGCTAACTCTTACATCTTGACTTAATCCATTTTTATTGTTTTGTATTTTACCATGAGGCTCGTGGTTTACCAGTAAGGTTCCATCTGGTGTCTTTCTCCTTTGGTGGCTACATGGTGTCTCCCTGACTATGCCTTCTTTCCTCCTCTATCTGCTTGGAATGCACATATTACTCTATTCTGCCTTGTCACAGGCCAAAGTAGCTTTATTTATTAACCAATAAAAGCAGCACATATACAGAAGGACTTGACATACCAAATATCTATGATACTGACATTTTAATTTAAATACCCAAGTCCTTTTGGAGGAGCATTGTTTACATATGCAGGTATCTACACATTTAGAAACAACCTCTCCTGATATAAGATACTTTGAATATTGTCATATCCACAGATAATACATACTTGGCATAATTAGAAAAAGTGATGTTGGAATTGCTTACAACTATAGTAAAATTCTAATAAAGACTTGGTACTGAAGAGAGGTATCAAGGATTAAACTGTTTGCTATTATTGCAAAGGATCGGAGTTCACTTCCTGATATCCACAAAAGTTGCCCCACAGCCTTCTGTAATTCCAGCTCCAAGGAAATCAATATTATCTTTCTTCTCACCCCTGTCATTTCTACCCCAGTGTACAACACCCTAACATACACATATCTACATATAATCATAAAGTAAATATTCAAAACCTTAATTTTAACTTCAAAAAAAATAAAACTCAGGCACAGGCCCACAACCCATTTTGTTGTGATTCCCTTTATAAATTTTTCATAGATTTCATTGAAATTCTGAGTTCACCCTGTTAAAGTTTATTGATACTATTTCCTGTAAGCCTGGGCCCACTTTACATCTCTCTTCCCAAGCTGAGTGATTCTTACAGCATTTCAAACATGCTCATTGTTATTATATTTGTTATAATGATCTGTGATCAGTGGTATTTAATATTGTACTATATTTGGCCTTTCTGCATGGGTTATGTCCATATAAGAATGCAAACTTAATTGATAACTGTGTTTCAATCTCTCCACTACTTCAATAAAGCAATGTTTTCCATTTCTCTTCCAGTCATCAATTTCCCTTTGTTGGACCCTAAAGTCCAACTACTGAGGAGGAGTCACTCCAAGAAGCCTTTCACACCACAGTTGTTGCAAAAGCAAGAGAAATTTTAATTGGCTGGTGCATCAGGGTCTCTCAGCCTCAGGAGGTGAAGAATCCCGTGTGGCTGTTACAGACTACTTTTAAAGAAAAAAACATAGAAGCAAAGGCAGAGTCCAGGAGTCATTTGTCAACTATTGTGACTGGCTCGTTTAATGATCAACTAACTATAATTGGCTGATGCCATGTTGGGACATGCAGTTGCTGGGTTAGCTGAGCAAGGAGGAACATCCACAGGTCGTTTTGCCCCAGTTCCAGGAACTGGGTCTATTTGGAGATAAACCACAGAGGGATGGAAAGTACCCAATGCTCTAGTGCACACTTGGGTGATTATCAGGTTCCTGGTTCCCAGGGGAGGGGGCAGTAATGCTGAAATGCCCCAGAGTCTTTCACCTTTAAATACATTGATAATGATATTGGTCTAGTTAGTAGTCACTCAAATGTGACAAAATTTAAGTGCATCTCATTTTAATTCAATAACTACTAATGATTCTGCTTAATGAAGATAGATATCAAACTATGAAATAGTATGAAAACCCAGCCTTCTACCAACCACTTACATTGTAACTGAAAAGAAAAATTCTTGATGGAAATTAAAAGTGCCATACCAGTTAGCATACTAAAGATGGGAGAGTATAACAAACATTAGGACAGATAAGTTGAAAAGTTCTAGAAGTCTAGACAGAAGATCACATAAACCAGAAGTTTCACTTAAGCCTAAGGCTAAGACTAAGGCTGAATAATCCAGATCAAGACATCAATACTTTAATGTTGTAAAGGCTGATATAGGTAACAAAATGTTTGAATTTTGCAAAAATGTTTGAATGTTGGTTTGTGAAACTTATGGAAAGAAGCTCTCCCATAACGTAAAATATCCAATATAATTGATAAAAGTGGCTATGCTAATGAAAAATTTTAAATGCAGTAAAAAGTCATTTATGCCACCTACAACCTTATGTGTACAAAATTTCAAAGACAGGCTTTCTCTTGCAAAGGGCTAGTGTACATGATGACTTAAAGTTAAGCCATTGCTCACTTACCATTCTCAGAAATCTTAGAATCCTTAAAATTATACTAAAGCTATGCTACCATGCACTATACATGAAAAACAAAGCCTGGATGACAGCATATCTGCTTATGGCACAGCTTCCTGAATATTTCAAGTCTACAGTTGAGACTTATTGCTCAGAAAAATATATGCCTTTCAAAATATTACTGCTCACAAACAATGCACCCTGTCCCCTAAGAGCACAGATAGAGATGTATTGGATTAATGTTGTCATGCTTGCAAACATAACATCTATGGTGGAGCCTGCAGATCAAGAAGTAATGTTGCCTTTCAAGTCTTACTATTTAAGGAATGCATTTTGTTCAGCTTTACCTGTTGTAATTCCTGGTGATTCCTCTGGTAGATCTTGGCACAGTTCACTGAAAGGCATAAGAAAAGATTCACCATCTTAGATGTCATTCTGAATGATGTTGTGCTTCATGAAGGAAACTGAAGATACAAACATTAAAAGAAGCTTGACAGAAGTTGAATCTATACCTCACAGATGAGGCCAAGTGGCTTAAGACTCCAGGGAATGTGGAGAGCTGGTGGATAAAGTAGGAGGACAAGAATCAAACATGGAATGTGGAGTGTGAGAGTTCAGTGGCTGCAATCTCACTGTAGAACACTAATTTGTGAGAAGTTGCTTTTTTAATTAATGAGCAAATAAAATTGAAATGACTTCCTCAGAAGCTATCTACTTAAGAAAATGCTGTGAACAGAATTGAGCTGATAACAAATAACTTAAAATAATACTGAAACTTAGTAGTGAATCTATGTTAGAATTTGAAAAGATTACATGGAATTTTCAAAGATCTTCTAGGCTATCAAACAGTATTTCACGCTTCTGATAAATTTTCAGGAAATGCTGTCAATTGGTACAAGTTTTATTTATTTATTTTTATTTTTTGCTATTGTTGTTTTTCAATACACATGTTATTTTCATTCCCAGAACTTACTTTGTAGACAAGGCTTTCCTCAAACTTCAAGATCCACCTGTCTCTGCCTCCTGAATGCTGGGATTAAAGGTGGTGTGGGAGGTCCATCTGTCTATGTGTTGTTTTTATTGGTTAATGAATAAAGAACTGCTTTGACCATATGGCAGGGAAGAACAGAACTAGGTGGGGAAAACTGGACTACATGCTGGGAGAAGGAGGCAGAGTCAGAGAGGTGCCATGGAGATGCCACAGGAGACAGATGTGCTGAAAGTTTGCTGCTAGGCCATGGTCACATGGTAATGCACAACTTAATGGAGATGGGATAAATTAAGATGTAAAAGTTAGCCAATAAGAAGCAAGAGCTAATGGGCCAAGCAGTGATTTAATTAACATAGTCTCTGTGTGGTTATTTTGGGGCTGGGCAGCAGGGAACCAACAAGAAAGTATGTGCTCATCTTTTGATCTAGTGTCAAACATTTTCCCAGGACTCAGCATGCTTTTACATAAAGTTAATGGAGTCCCAGGAATAAAAGCTTACCTTACTTATTATACAATATTTTTGTGTCCTAAAACATATATAACTTAGTTAAAGATACTTTATTGCTAAGACCTACATTCATTTCATCTCTCAATAAGGCTATTGCAGAGATCATTTTGTTTCAAAATCAATGGCTGTTAACTGAGGATAATGTTGGTTGCTGAAATCTAAGGTGATTGTAGCTGAATAACAAATAAGAATAACAATAAGATAATAGCCAGGCATTGCAGATATTACTATTCCACTCACAGTATTCATCTTTTCACCCTCATTCCACAGGCATCCTGTTTCCCTTTTTTTGTTTGTTTTTTTTGAGAATATATGTATGTGTATTATACATAAAGATCCTACCTAATCAGTGCATATTACAATCTTTTTTCATTTTCTTTATTATTATTAAAAATTTCCACCTCCTCCCCTCCTCC
>LOJH01010640.1:6326-20051 GCA_001685095.1 Ellobius talpinus
TGAGCCACCATGTGGTTGCTGGGAATTGAACTCAGGATCTTTGGAAGAGCAGGCTGAGCCATCTCTCCAAGCCCCTCCATAGCTGTTTTATGGGGGTATGATGTCTTCCTGACCTCGTCTAGGGCTCACCTACATGCCCATCCAAGTGTCACTGGCTGTGCCATTTGTTCAGACTACTGTAATAAAACACCATAGGCTGGAAGCTTATGCACAAGAACCAGGTATTTCTCACGGTCCTGGAGACTGAGATGTCCAAGATCCAGCTGATTCAGTACCTGGTGAAGGTACACTTCCTGATAGATGGAGTCCTCTTACTGTGTCTTCTTGTGTTAATGGGGGCTAGCTAGCCCTCCACGGTCTCCTTCAGAAGACCCCTAACCCCATTGATGAGGGCTCAGCCCTCTGGACTGACTTACTTCCTGCAATGTTCTACCTCCTGTCACCAAGTCCCTGAGGTTAGGATTCAACAGGAATTTAGGGACTACAGCAGTCTGAATGTTTAGACTACAGCACAGCAGCAGGTCTCAGCCTCTATTCTTCCAGGGATCAAGACACTAGTTCTTGCTGAAGGTTTTTTGATTGATTAATTAATTCAATTCAATTTAATGAATTTGTGGGAAGGATGAATGTGTGCCATTTGGTGGGAGTCTCTTCTGTCTTTCCACCACATGGGTCCTGGGTCATCAGGTTTGGCAGCCAAGTGTCTTTACTCACGGAGCCCTTTTACTGGACCATTGTTTAAGGTTTTTTTTTAAATTTATTTATTTCTTATTTATACATGTATGTATCTTAGTGTGTCTCCCTGTGTGTATGTGCCCACAGAGGCAGAAGAAGATGCTAGGTTCCTAGAACTGGAGTTATAGGTGGTTGTGAGCCATCTGATGTGAGTGCTGGGACTTGACCTAGGGACTTCTACCCAAGCAGTAAGCACTCTTAACTGCAATAAGCCTTTCTCCAGCACCCCATGGCTCAAGTTTTAATGACTGACAATGGATTGAAAAGTTAGCCATTAGGCTAGGAATATAGCGCTGTTGTAGAGTGCCTACTTTGTACAAAGTCTGATTTCAATCCCTAGTCTCTCTCTCTTTCACAGACACATCAACCTCTGGGCAGTAGCTAATTTCCTTGCAAGAACGGTTTAGTGGGATTTCAGATACACAGCAGGGTGTCCAGGAAGATATTTGTGGATGGTTGCTTCATGTTTTCTTATGCTCTGTGAGATCCAGTTTGGCAAACTCATTTCTTAAGTTAGTGAATTGAATTAATTAATGAAGACCATTTGTGGCAGAGCATTCTCAAAGCGGTGATGAGTCGGCTACCTTTGCTACCGTGATTTTTATAGCAGGCAGGGTAGCTTGAATAGCAAAGGCTGTGGGGTGGGGGTTGCAGGATCCCAGGGCTGGATCACACTCCAGGATGCTCCAGTGGAAAGACACATTGTAACTAGCTCACTCATGGGTGGGCTGAACATCACAGCACTGTGAACCAGGTTAAGTCACACATCCCAGAATCTTAGTCATGACTTAGACTCTGGCCCGGAGATTGGGAGCAGATTCAGAGGCAGTGTGGTTGGGGGCAAACATGTTCAATGAGGAGTGCTCCCAGCTGAAGAGAGGCAGGGCGTGTTTGAGAAGGACAAAGGAATCAGGGACACGGACTCCATGTGTATGAGTGTATCATACAGCAATGGGAAAGGCTGGTACAGAAACAAGAGGGGCTGGGATGGGGGATCAGGCCTGTAGTCCCAGCACTTTTAAGGAAGAGGCCAGAAAATAAAAAATTCAATGCCTGCCTGGGTCACATAGTCATCTGGAGGTCAGCCTGGATAATATGAGACTCTGTCTGGAAAAACTAAAGCAAAGCTGGGTAGTGGTGGTGCCTGCTTTTAATCCCAGCACTTGCGAGTCAGATGCTGGAGAAGTTCTGTGAGTTCAAGGCCAACCTGGCCTACAGAACTCATTCTCAGACAGCAAAGGCTACACAAAGAAACCCTCCCTGTCTTGGAAAACAAACAAAAACCTAAAACAAACCATAGCAAACACTCACCCCCAACACACCTCACAACCTTGGAAGCAGACGGGATTATTGCACTCACCTTATACGTGAAAAATCTGGAGCTCACAAGGGAAGTTCTTTACTCACGAACGCTGGAACTCAGCTTGAGGGCCCTCAAAGCTGCTTTGCTGAGCGTCCGGAAGGCAGCCCCTTCCAGCCACGTGTTTAGAGGATGGGTGGAAGGAAGCCACCCGTATAAATATAATATTATCACATGGGTCACACTCCAATGGTATCAAAGTCATTATGGTGCTCCCCACACAGGACTCTCACACAATGCTTCTCATACAATGCTCCCTCATATAGTAGTCCCCATAGAGTGCTCCCCAAATAGTCCTCCCTATATAGTGCTTCCCATACAGCCATTCTGTTCTCATTGTTAGTTTATTATGTTTAGTATGATTGGTTTCCCCATGGACATGACATACCCATGTCTGGGCCAATCTGAGGAATCTAAGGATGGTGGAAGGCAGGAAAATGGCATCAGAATAGGACGGCTAAGTCAGTGTGGCCTTCCTGGAGGAGGCAGCATTTTAGGTAAGGTTAGTAGAAGGGGAATTATCTTGGGGCAGGAGGAAGTTCACACAGTAAAGTTCAAGCCCCTAGCTGGAGTCATGAATTTCCTTCCCAAAGCTATTTTCATCTGGAGTGAGTGGCACCATTGCCAGCTTCCTGCATAAAGCAGCCCATCTTGTCCATGAATCCCACCCATGCCCACTCCAGCAACAGGTCCTGCCACCCTACCTCTTTAGCTCAAGGGCAAGTCCTCTCCGGACTGTCCATCCATCTCCAGTACTGTCTTATCCAAGACACACCCCTAGCTCTCTTCAAGAATGTCTAACCTGGATGGCTGCATCCCCACCCAGCAGGTAGGAGCACCTCCCTGAGTACCCACTGGGTGATACAGAAGACAGTGAAGGGCCAGGCCAGGGCCAGCAGCTCTAGTTTGGAAGGACACAGCAACAGTGGCAGTCCTTTGCTCTTAGCACCCCTGTCTCCTTTCAGAGCCTCGAAGACACCTCATTCTGTCCTCTCGATTTGTCTGAGGAGATGCCTCTGCTGGAGTTCTGGCACCACTGCTCCTCTCTCCTAGCAAGTCCTTGCCATGGACTGGGTGTCTGTGTCCCTCAGACTCATAGGTTAAAATCCCAACTGCCCAATGTGATAGTAACGGCGGGTGAATGAGGCCTGTGGAAAGGGATTAAGGTAGAGCTCTTATAAATGGGATTTGGGTCCTATAAGAGGAGAAAAGAGCTGGGATTGTGGCTCATTGGTAGAGTGCTTGGTGAGCATGCATGAAACCTGGGTTCGATCCCTGACACCTAATATAACCAGCTGTAGTGGCACACACCTGTAATTCTAGTACTTGGGAAGTGGAGGCAGGAGATCAGAAATTTAAGGTCTTTCCCAAATACTTAAGCAGTTTGAGGCCAGCCTGGGATAAATGAGACCCTGTCCTCCCCGCCCTGTCAGAGACAGGTTTCTCTATGTAGCCCTAGCTGTCATAGATCTCTGTAGACCAGGCTGGCCTTGAACTCAGAGATCCACCTGTCTCTGCCTTCTGAGAGCTGGGATTTAAAGGTCTCGTTTAAAAAATTGTGTTTGTTTGTGTGTGTGTGTGTAGCACACAAACTCATGTGTTATGACACACATATTGTAGATCCAAGGACAACCTTGTGGAGCTGTTCCTCTCCTGACTTTACATGGGTTCCAAGGATTGAACTCAAGTCTCTGGGTTTGTGCAGTAAGCTCCTTTGTCTGGTGGGCCATCTGGATGGCCTGGGACCGTGTTTTAGAGAAAGCAGCATTGGGGATGGGGCTTTCTCTCTGACTTGTGATGGCACAATGGAAAAGCGACCATCTGACAGCCAGAGACACAGTGTCATGATCTTACACTGTGAGAAGTCACTGCATATCATGGAGGCCCCTGTGCCCACAGTCCTGTTACAGCACCCTGAGCCGAATAAGGCAGTTCTCCTTAAATCTTAGAGCATAGCTTCATTTGCACCCCCAAGATGTTCCCTAGAAAATTTCTTCCCTGGGCAGATGGCCTGGGGGGCTCTACTAAGCAATAACGTAGCAGTTGCACAATGTTTACCACATAGCATATTTGCCCAGTTGTAAGCACACACACACCCACACACACACACACACACTTAGGATAGGTAGAAGCTTTCTCTTATGAGAAATTACATTGCTACCCAGTCACTTTTCCATGCCCTCACTCACTCCATTCCACACCCACCCCAGCAAATAACTGTTTTTGTTTTGTTTTGTTTTGTTTTTTGAGACAGGGTTTCTTTGTGTAACAATCCTGGTTGTCCTGGAACTTGCTTTGCAGACCAGGCTGGCCTCGAACTCACTGAGATCCACCTGCTTCTGCCTCTCAAGTGCTGGGATTAAAGGCATGCCCTGCAGAAATAACTTTTACTGTATTTTGTGTCTTCAGAGTTTGTATATTTAAAGTAAGCAACTCTCTTTTAACTTCAATTACCCACACTGCTCTGCATATGATTGCCCCCCCAGTAATGAGTCTTGGAGATGGCAGGATAGCGTACATGAACACCCTCATTGGAAAATCCTTTTATAACTAGCTGCATGTGTCGTTACTGTACAGACACATCATAATTTATTTAACTAGTCCCTACTGGCAGGAGGTGGGCAGGATTCAGTTCTCAGTCTTTTGCTGCTCTTAAAATTTTTCTTATTTATTTATTTGCTTGTTTGTTTGTTGTGTGTATTTTGCCTGCAAGTGTGTTTGTGTATCATGTGCATGTAGTGCTTGCGGAGGTCAGAAGAGGGCGTTTTATCTTTCGTGGCTGCAGTTAAGGATTGCTCTTAGCTGCTGTATGGGTGCTGGGAATGCAGTCTGGGTCCTCTGCAATAGCAAGAAGTGCTCTTAACTTCTGAGCTGTCTCTCCAGTGCCAGTCTTTTGTTATATTAACATCCCATAATTATCCTGGTCTGCATTTATCTGTAGATGAGGTCTCCGGAGGAGCATCACTGAGTTAACGGGAAAATGAATGTAGAATTAATGCAGGTGACTGGTGACAACTGATCTCTTATAGCAGTATAGGAGAATGATATAGTAATGATTGACTGATCATTTGCTTAATTATTTTTTTTGCCTTTTTGAGACAGGATAGCCTTGGCTGACCTGGAACTCAATATGTAGATAGGGTTGACCTTGAATTCATGGTTATCCTCCTGCCTCTGCCTCCTAAATGCTGGGATTACAGGTGTGCAGTACTATGCTTGAATCATGATTTATTTATTTTTGAATACTCTCTCTCACAGGACTGAAAACCCTGGGGGGGTTTAAGAAACTATGCTTGCTTTTCCATCCTCTAAAATAGTGGTTCTCAACCCATGGGTCGCCACCCCTCTGGGGGGATTGTTGAACGCCCCATTCATGGGTCACCCAAGACCACTGGAAAACACAGATATTTACATTGCAATTCATAACAGTCGCAAAATTACAGTTACGAAGTAGCAATGAACGTAATTTTATGGTTGTAGGTCAGCACAACGTGAGAAACCACTAAAAGGTAGCAGCATTAGGGAGGTTGAGAACCATTGCTCGAAAGCATTCCTCAAGAAAGGGTTGGCCAGAGTAGGAGGACTACCTTCCCTTTGTGTTCACCTTGCAAGCCTAGCTTCTCCCTTCCTTCCAGGCACCAGTTGGGACTCCACAGGAGTAATGTGAGGGTGCAGAGGATCTGAGCCTGACACCGAGTCCTGAGTCACACTCTAGGGAGTCCTTCTGGTGTGAGAGCAGAAGGGCCAGCGTTAGCCTGGGGAGGTGGCTCGGCGGGTGAAGTGCTTGCTGCACAAGTACCGGAGTTCGGATCCCCAGCGCATCTTTAACCTCAGAGCTGGAGGGTGTGGAAACAGGTGGATTCCTAGGAGGAGTGGTGGTGGTGGTGGGGCTCTTTGGCCAGCCAGTCTAGACAATCAGTAGGCTCTAGGCTCAGTAAGAGATCCTGCTTCAAAAAATAACACAGAAAATGATAGATGATGTTTAACACTGGTCTCCCTATGTGCATGTGTGGGTGAGTTCATACACGTGCACAATGCATGTGCTCAGACACACACACAGACACACACACATGCACACATGCATGCATGCACGCATGCACACACGTACGCACACACCCATTGTTTTACCCCTGTTGGGATTATAGGCTAGACCTTTATCTGATGCTTGGTATCTCGTTACGTAGTCCAAGTGACAGGGAACTCATCACTTCCAAGTGACTCTTCTCCATTCCGAGCAGCCCAACTTGTAGAAAGCTTTTCTATCAATTGATTCGAGACTTGCTCCTCATAGCTGCTTTCCTCACCAGAGTAATTTTAGTGTGACCTGTGGAGATGGGGCTTTTCTGGCGGATGAGCAGGGCAACGTGGGTGTAGGTGTCACTCATCTGATGGAGCAAGCGCTGCAGAGCCTCCTTCTAACTCACCTGTCCTCTCCACAGGTACGTGCAGGAAGGGCGGTTCCGAATAGAAGAGAGAACACTGACAGCTTTCCAGTGGCTCTATAGCCCTCAGCAGCACAGAATCCTCAGCAGAGCTGACCTAGCATCTCCTTCCAGGTACAGGAAACTTCTATCTGTTGCTTCTTCCCTCCACGCCCCCTCACTTTTTTTCTGAGACAGGGTCTCACTGTGCAGTCCTGGCTGGCCTGAAACCTGCTCTGTAGATTAAGATGGCCTTGAACTCACAGGGATCTGCTTGCCCCTGTCTGGGATTAAAGGTGTGCACCATTACACTAGCCCTCCTCTCCTTCTTCATCTGGGTCCAGGTTTCTTGCCTCTACAGCTGTCCCATCCTGGTTTATAAATTCACAGTGGGAAATTGGGACTTCCATGATGGTGGGGACTCCTGGGGTCCTGGGAGGAGTTCATCAGTTGCAGTGATGCACAGAGTGGGCGGGATGAACTCACTGCTCCTGCTTTCTCCTCTGTAAAATGGGTTTGCATATACTTTCCCTCCCTGCATGACATCATAGGTCTTGAGAATGTGATGTCTGAGGAGATTTCTCAGGCTTGGAGAGGAGTTGGTTCTTTAAAAGGGAGGGTGGGGTTGGCAGGATAACTCTGGGTAAAGGCACTTATCATGCAAGGCTGATGACCTTTGATCTTTGAACTCCTGGGTGGGAGGAGCTAATTGACTTCTTCGGGTTGTCCTTTGATTTCCATATGCACATGCCTGTATACATCTACAGCTCAGAGAGACCTTCTCAAAACAAAAAGTAAAGGGCTGGAGAGATGGCTCAGCGGTTAAGAGTGAATACTGTTCTTCCAGAGGACAGAATGTGGTTCCCAGCTCCCACACTGGGTGTCTCACACTGCCTGTAACTCCAGCTCCGGAAGGGTGAGATGCCTCTAATCTCAGACACACACACACACACACACACACACACACACGAATAAATCTAATTTTAAAAAAGATTTATTTATGTCTTTTATGTATATGGGTGTTTTGTCTGCATATATGTCTGCACTCCAGTAAAGAGCATTGGATTTCATGGGACTGTAGTTATAGATGGTTGTGAGCTGACGTGTGGGTGTTGGGAATAGAACTCAGGACCTCTGGAGGAGCAACTGTTCTTAACCATTGAGTCACCCCTCCAGCCTCCAAAACAAATCTTTAGAAAAGTAAAAATAGGGCTGGAGAGATGGCTCCATGTTTAAGAGCAGACTGCTCTTCCAGAGACCTAGGTTCAAGTCTCAACACTCACATGGCAGATAGCAACCACCTGTAACTCCAGATTCAGGGCATCTGATGCTTTTTTTCTGGCATCTGTGATCACCAGGCAATCTATGTGGTGCACAGACATAGGTTCAGGCAACACACACACACACACACACACATATCAGCTCTTACCCTGAAATCCAAGGGCATGATTGTGATTGTTTACAAAGAAAGAGTCTGGTAGGCCTCCCCAAGCACTCATTCTAATGAGCTGTGGTCATGAAGGACACACTGATTTAGTTTCAGGCCATCTGCAAAGCCCTCCTGCATGCCAACTGCCATCTGATATAGTGTGGCTTATTTTCTTTTCTTCTGAGCTCTCACCACTGTGTGACATGTCTAATTGGCCTGTTTGTCCTTGTCTTTGTCCTCTACTGCATTGTAAAGTCTCTGGGTTGGAGGGAAGGGATCTTTCCACCTCATCCTCCTCTGTATCCTGGTGCCATGAGTGGTCCAAGGAAAGAGCTCATTCAATAGCCAGTGAGCAACTCACACATGAACATACTATATTGGCTCTGAGCTCACTGGGAAGCTGGCAGGAAGCTAACATTGAGACTAAGGGATCTCAAACTGTTAAATGAGGAGCTGAAAGGTGAGATTCCTGCCAGGTGTTCTGAGGCAAATAGAACGGCTCTGCACTCTGAAGCAGAGAAAAGGTTGTACTTCAGGGTCACAGGAACAAGACAACCATATGACAGGACAGAACACTTTGAAATAACTTGAGGCTTCACCCTTGGACAGACTACAGCTCGGAGGACTTGAAGAGGAGTCTGCTATAGCTCAGCGGCCACACTTATTTCTGTGATACAATATTATTTATTATTATTATCTTATTATTATTTTCTTTGAGACAGGATCTCATGCAGCCCAGGCTGGCTTCAAATACAATAAATAGCTGACAATTGCCTTGGATTTCTAACCCTCCTGTCTCTACTGTCCCCGGGCTCGGATTACCATGGAACTTAATGAATACTTGTACTCAAAAGATTCCCAATTTATGTGGGGCTAGGGATCCTACCAGGGCTTTGCACATGCCAGGCTAATACTTTGCCAGCTGAACTACATCTACAGCTCTGTTCTTTTATTTTTTTGTGGGGTGGGGTGGTGGTTTCAAGACAGGGTTTCTCTGTGTAAAAGTCCAAACTGTCCTTGAACTCACTTTGTAGACCAGGCTGGCCTGGAATTCACAGAGATCACCTGCCTCTGTCTTCCAAGTGCTGGGATTAAAGACATATGCCACTACCACCTGGAAGTTATTTTCTTTAGTTTTGAGACAGGATCTCATTTTGTAGCCTAGACTTAGGCCAGTCTAGGACTCCCAATCCTCCTGCCTCAGCCTCCCAAGAACAGGCATTACAGGTATGTACCACCACACTCAGATATTGTTTGTTTATTATTCTGATACTTATTATGCATATCATTTAAATGCTCCGTGGGAATGAATTGAGTATGCAGAGCAATGTGATGATCTGGGTACTGCTGCCTTCACTGTTGGGGGAGCTGAGACCTGGGGGTCAGTCACAGCTATGCGAGAGAGGTGGGGCTAGTGACTTCTGTGCTCATGGACTCTCTTTGAGCAAGTCACACACCCAAAGGTGGGGGGGGCAGGGAGGGTAATTTCTGTCTCTACAAAGAGGGAAAATGGTGCCACCCAGAAACCTCACATCAACAGGCTGAACATCAGTCCTGATTCAAGTTTCAGAGTCTGTTATTAAAGAGATTGGCTTGGGGAAACTTAGGGAAGAACTGAATGATTATCATTATTGAATGAATTCCCCGAGAGCCCACCCTGCCAGGGAAAGATTGTTTATCTAATTAGTTTTCTAGACTAGAAATTGCATCGGAGGTGGTGAAGTGTGGGACAGCAGATGTGCGTTTCTGCAGGAAGTCGTCTCATTTCCCACAAGAGCCGTGCAGGTGACACAGAGAAACGTGGGCAGGGGGACTGCAGCTAAGGAGGCTGATGAGCGGGCTGCCCTTGCTGGAGTTCTGCTTAGCATGTTCATGGATGCCTTTGGGATGGGCGCGAATTGCATGTTGATGACATTGCTGACAGCGGGAACCTAGGCATCATTTCAGTAGTGATGGGACCCAAGATGTCCTGGATGCTGGACTGTAGGTCCAAACCAACGCAGTGAGCCCCTCTTCTCTGAAGTTTAACTTTTTATAGTTTCAGGTGCCCTTTGTTGAACACAGTCTGAACGTAGTAAATGGGAAGTTCTAGAAACCAACATTCATAAGGTTAAGACATGTGTTGTTCTGAGAACCCTGTTCTGAGTAGTTAATGGAATCTTGTTCCTTGTTGGTTTGTTCCACCTGGGATGTGGGTCATCACTCTGTCTAGTGGTACCCACCCTATACCTGCTTCCTACCTGTTGGTCACTTAGCAGCTGCCTTGGCTGTCAGACCCATGACCCTGGAATCTCAGTGCTAGTATTCAGATAATTCTTCTTTTACTCAATGGCTTCTAAAGAGCCAGACTAATTATGCTGACGATTGTAATGCATCAAAGAAGAGTTGTAAAATGCCTCATTTATGGGAAAACAATGAAAGTTCTCAACTTCATATTCATTTACATATACAGGTACTCAGTTTACGATGGGGCTGAATTCTAGCAGACTCACTAAATTGAACATATTAAATGTGTTTGGTACACCTGACCTACTGAATATTGTAGCTTAGCCTGTTTTTACAATAAACTGTTGATTATGTCCCATAGTTATTGAATACAACATTTCCAAAGCTGGCAACACTGTACGATGTAAAATCAGCTCTTTACCCTTGTGAAGTGTAGCTAGCTGAAAGCCTTAGTTCATGGCTGCTGTCCAGGATCTCAGGAGTGTATGTATGACAGATCTCCAGCCATGAAAAAAACCAACAGTCTTTCATACAGCCCTAAGGTCAACAACCTGTAATTGGAACCACTGTAAGTCTGGGAGATCTGTTATTATTTCTATTTGTTTATTTTTATTTTGTGTGTACCAGTGTACTTGCATATATGTGCACCATGTATTTATTCACTTGGTGCCAGTGGAGGTCTGAAGAGGGTTTCAGATCCCCTGGAAATGGAGTTACAGACAACAGTGAACCCACACGGGTGCTGGGAACCAAATCTAGGTTCTCTGCAAAAGCAACCAGTGCTTTAAGCTCCTGAATTCCACTCCCCCTTTCTCTCTTTATTCAAGGCTGGGTCTCTCTTAGGTAGTCTTGGCTGGCCTGGAATTCATTATGTAGACCAGGTTCTCCTCAGACTCAGAGTTTACATTACACTGAGTGCTGGGACTAAAGGCTTTCAAGATCTCTCTCTCTCTCTCTCTCTCTCTCTCTCTTAAGATTTATTTATTTATTATGTATAGTGTTCTGCCTGCATGTATGCTTGCAGGCCAGAAGAGTTCACCAGATCTCATTTACTGATGGTTATGAACCACCATGTGGTTGCTGGGGACTGAACTCAGGACCTCTGGAAGAGCAGTCAGTGCTCTTAACCACTGAGCTATTTCTGCAGCTCCCAAGATATCTTTATAGGAGAAAAAAACACAGTACACTTAGAGTTCGGGACTGTATTTGGTTTCAGGATTCACTGGGGTTGAGGGCTTGGGACATTCTTGAGGGATCAGGGGTCTGACAGTGGATTGGATGGCAGAGACAGGGTAAAATCGAAGCTGGTCTCTAATCCTGTCTTCATCTAGGTAGACTGAGTGGCTTCTGACCAAAGTGAGCTCTCAAGTACTTTTTTTTCCTTTCTTTAAAAAAATAAATTCCCCTGCCCCAGACAGGGTTTCTTTGTGTAGCCGTAGCTGTCCTGGAACTAGCTCTGTAGCTCAGGTTCTCAAACCCACCTGCCTCTGCTTCTCAAGTGCTGGGATTAAAGGCGTATACCACCACTGCCCAGCTCAATTTTATTATCATTTTAGAATTACATTTATGTGTTCTCCCTCTTTCTCTCTCTCATGCCATGACATGCATGTGGAGGTCAGAGGACAATTTTCAGTACAGATTCTTTCCTTACACCATGTGTGTCCTGAGTATCAGTCAAACTCAGGTGAGGGTTGGTGTTGCTACTAAACCGTTTTTGCTGTCTAACACTGGAATCAGGGTTGTAGTGCTCAGGGCAGGATCTAAAGTGAGGAAAGTGTCCCTTGTTCTAAGGCTGTCTGTCGATCCCACTGGCAGGGACATCTCCTTTCCTCTGCTGAATGCCAGGGCCTGTTCTCCAATGTCCGGCCGTTAGCATTTCAGGACCCAGACTGCGACCAGTCCATTCCTGCCTTCCTCTTTCCCTTCCACCTCTGACCGTATGATTATGCCCTTGGTCAGGTCCTGGAGTTAGAGCGGTCCAGGTAAGGGTCCTGCCTGCATGGGACACACACTCCAGTGCGAGAGGCCAACCATCAGCACACAAACAAGGAAATGAGAGTTTGTCAAACTGATCAGATTGCTAAGAAGTCTAAAATAGGGCATGGAAATGGTAAGTGACCTGTGTGGGGATGTGGAAAGAGGTGGGACACTGTCTTGGACTGCACAAAGGGACATCCATGTGGAGAAGGTGCCCAGTGAGGGCGTTGGGGGCGGGGTGGTGGTGGTAGGGTGCGGGACACACGGAAACAGCGAGTACGAGGTATGTTCTAGAAACAGAACATTGTGGCCAGAACAGAATGAGCTGTGACCGATGGATAGGAGTGAGGAAGATTTCTGTGCAAATAAAGGGCGTTTTAGGGCTTAAGCTGCCTGAGTGTTGCCTCTGGGGAATGAGCTTCCCATTAGTGGATGTGTGGTAGAGGCTGCTTGCTGTGGGGGTTACAGAGAACGCCTGGAACATCGTTCCCTCAATGCCTTCAAGTTTAGGAGCATCTTTGGTTTGTTGGAAGACGGGATGGTGTCAGCAGAGTGAACCAAAGCTGTAGGTTACCAGGTCCCAGGCAGGGGCCAGCTTCGGAATTTTCGGCAGTCCTCGAGGGTCCTCTACTTCCAAGCTCCAACAGCACTCTTCTTCGGAGAGCCTTTTTAGGTCTTTCCGCATCTAGGTCTCCCAGTGTTGCGCATCCCGTCTGTCCTGCAGGAACCTTTGAGGGCAGGTGAGGTTTCTCCCGTCTTCTGTCCGCCGGATCCCCAGGGCCTGCTCCACCCCACGCCTTTGTTCAGGAGGAGCTTCCTGGGGCAGTCCCCTGGTGGGCGGGACGCGAGCATTCCCCTGGGCTCTCGGCACTCAGGACCCACCGTACCCTAACCCTGGTGCCTTTGACGGCCCCGCTCCCTCCCGGTCTCACGCAGCTGCGCGGTGGGCGCCGCCGGGGACCCAGATCCGAGGGGCGGGAGCGCGGCTCTAGCGGGCACGGGCAGCGGCTGCGTACGCACGCTCTGGAAGCGGAGGCGCGCCCGCCAGGTGTGCGAGCGGCCGTGGGAGGGTGGCGGGGTACAGCTTTGTGCCCGCCCGGTGTGCGCGTGTGCGCGCAGTGGTGACGGTGCACGCGACTGGGCGGGCTTCGAGGGAACCCCGCGCCGAGGAGGAGGGAGCTCGGTCCGGATGGAGAGCAGTGGACGCTGCACCGGCCAGCGCGCGCGTTGGGTGAGCAGGCAGAGGACTGACTGTTGACATTCTGTCCACGTCAGGAGTGTGGTAAGGTCAGTGGCTCGGGGCTGGCTTGTAATGTAATTCCACAGCCGGCGTGCATCTGGACGCGAATCCTGGGTGTGACTGAGCGTGGAACTGGAGTGGATGCTGTGAGAGTGGATGCGTGTGTTGGCAAAACACGGATAGCTCCGGTGAGCTCCGTGCGCCCATCGCACCGAGCAGTTGGATTCTGTTTGGGAGGTAGGGTGACGGTTCTTAGAAATCCTTGCTAGGTGTGCGGGTGCGGCACTGCACTCACACCGTGAAGAGGGGCGTGTGTGTGTGTGTGTGTGTGTGTGTG
>LOJH01010641.1:3896-31133 GCA_001685095.1 Ellobius talpinus
GGGGGCAGGAGAGACTATGGGGAGGGGATGGGCAGGAGAGACTAGGGGAGGGAGAGGGAGAGGAAATTATGGTTGGCATGTAATATATGAAAGAAGAAAAAAGGAAACGTCTATGTTTAGAACTCTAACCCATTTTTAAAATTGGATCATTTGCTTCCTCAATTTTTATTTTATTTTTTTTGGTATAGTCTGGATATTCATCTTCCCTTATATGAATAAGTAGCAAAGATTCTCTCCCATTTTGTGGGTTTCTTCTTCACTCAATTGTGTTCTTAGCTGTACAGAAACCTTTTTAGCTTTATGAAGCCTTTTTTAGTCCTACGTGTCAATTGTTGGCCTTACTTTTTGTATTCCAGGCTGATTTGAACTGGTTATATAGCCCAAAATGCCCTTGAACTTCTGAGCCTTCTGCCTCCATCTCTAGTGTGCTGAGGTTATAGGTGTGTTCTGCCACACCTTTATTATGAAGTGCTGAGGATTGTGCCTTGCATATGTTAGATTAGCACTTTACCAAGTGGACCCTATCCAGCCCAAATTCTACACAGATCACCAGTCACTTGTCTGGACTATATAAACCCCTTACCATCCACTAGAGTGTTTTCATCTGCTCATGTTGAAATTCTTTAATTCATAGTTAAGATTTTAGAGTCAGTATCAGGTCCCTGTTTATCCAGCTCCTTAAGCAGGACGTAGAGCTTCCCATCTGAAATGTGAAGGATAGAACCTCAGACTGAGATTCGGGGCCTCATCCCTTGATGGTGTACTCAGCACAGCCTTATTGGTGAGGTCTGTATCACCGACTCTAGCCTTAGAGCTCCGGAAATGCTGATAATGCTACAAGGGCAGTCCAGCTTGATGAAATGCTGAGATTAGGAATGTAGGCTACGAAGACAAGTTCAGTGGTGGTAGAGTGTGAGAGCTTAACTTGGAACTGTCCTGAAGCCAGAGTCCCCTTTCCCACCATACTTTTGAAGGCTATTCAGGATGTAGCAGATTGGCAAGCATAGTCTCTGCTTGTGCTGAGGATGTTGAGAAAGTAGATGGAGTGACTTGAAGGATGATTTGGATTCCTCCTGCAAACAAATAGAAGAATGTTCAGCCTTTCAATCTCTGAATCCTGACTGTTTCAAAATCATGTCTCTTTCCTCTTACAGGTTTTACATGATGTATGTCCAAGGATATAAGTGAATGAAGATACTTGATAGTAATTTAATGAAATGTGTAATTTCTAATTGATTTTTACAGGGATTCCATGTGGGCTTGGGGGTGTCTGGGTAAGTGGTGGGGTGTGTTGATGAGCTCTGTTCTATCCAGAGCTCAGGGCAGGGGCCATTTTGGTTTTTCAAAGTTCAGCTGGTGTAGGTCCCTCTCTCCAGATGCAAAATAAGGCCACTAAGATCATTTTGTGCAATCTTATGTTGTAGTTTGAATGAGATGTCTCCCATAGTCCTGAGCATTTTAATACTTAGCTTACTGATGTGGGAAGTCCTTCTGTATATGTGTTGCTTTTATTGGTTAATCTTTAGAAGCTACTTTGGCCTGTGATAGGGCAGAGTAAAGGTAGGCAGGAAAACTAAACTGAATGCTGGGAGAAAGAAGGTGGAGTGAGTGGGACTCCATGTAGCCACCAGAGGAGACAGATGCTGGAACCTGGCCGGTAGGCCCTGACCTTATGGTGCTGCACAGATTAATAGAGATGGGGTGACTTAAGATGTAAGAGTTAGCTAGAAATATGCATAAGCTAATAGGCCAAGCAGTGTTGTAATTAAAATAGTTTCTGAGTGATTATTTTGTGTCTGGACCACTGGGAAACGAACAAGCAGCCTCTGCCACAGCTTACTATTGGTGACACTTTCAGTAGGCTTAGGAGTCATGGCCTTTCTGGAGGAGGTGTGTCACTAGGGACACGCTTTGTGGTTGCAAAGCCTCCTACTATTTATAATTAATTCTCCCTGCTTTGCTCTTGCAGTTCAAGATGTGAGCACTCAGCTTTGTGCTCCTGCCCCCATCCCTTTGCCCCATCATCATAGAGTCCAACTCCCTGAGACTGTAAGACTAAACAAACTCTTCTTTATGGTGTTTTATCAAAGCAGAAGGGTCACTGATGCCTTCTAAATAACTATTGGTTATAAGACCATTTGTACAGGTGATCTCCCTCAGTGGAAGATGGCCACAAAAGTTGCCAAGGGCCAAGGAGAAGGTCATATCTGCCATGTGATGTGAGAAGCCCAGCAGAGAAGAAGACAACAAGCTTCCAGGGCCTGACCATTCTGATGGTCAAATCCTTTGTACCATGTGACCATAGAAGCCTGGAGTCCCTGCTCACTGAGGTAGGAGGTAGCAGGCTTTGTGGGTCATTAACTTGATTGCATATTTCTGAGAAAACTGTATAGCTAGCATATCATGAACTGTAGCTCTGTGATCTGGAGCTGGACTAACTGCATCCAGGAAATCCCAGACCTCAGCTCTTAGCCCTGCCTAAGATCAGAGGCAGCTGACCTTAGTTTCTTCTGTCACCTGGGCATCCTGGCTTGAAATAGCTTTCACAGGAAAAATTCTTTCAGAGACTTGTGTTTTGAGTCCTCCTTTGGAACATTTCTGAGAAAAGTTTGTTTGGATCTGGCCGGGTATTTTAGTGTTGTTGGAAAGATTTTTCTTGACAATCTTAAAATTAGAAAAAATGTTTTTAGGAAATTTATGATGTTTACAGGTAAAGTATTTTAGAGGCCTATTTGGTTGTGCATCTGGGTAAGTCATTATCTTTTGGAATTCAAGTCACACTTTGGGATTTAGGACTAGGAAAGCAGTCGAAAACTATCATCAGAGCTTAATGGGCCGTTCCGGTCAAAGCTTGGCAGACAATAATGAGAGTAATGCAGACAGTGGCCTGCTTCATGGGGTTTCTGAGGGGAACAAAGGCTCACAGTGTAGCAATTTGCTCTTACAGAAAACCTTCTATTTTGGGGGCAAGCTCATTATTAAAACATAAGATGTTCTAAAGAGTTGTAAAACATCCCATCTTAGAAGGGAGCTCAATAAGATATAGGATGTTATAACTGGAGGTTAAGCATCCTATCTTGTAGGAAGACACACAAGCTGCTTAGGAAAAACTGACCAGATTCACCAGGTCTCTCCCTCTCCAAGCATTGTATGATTAGTAAAGACTGCTAAGAGAGTCCTGCAGAGAAGTCAAGGCACCTGAAAGAGATTGAGACCAGTTGAGCTACCTAGAAGAGGCTCAAGTCAGAAAGCTGCCTGAAAGAAACAGAAATTAGCTGAGTCACCTGGAAGAAACAGGAACACGTTGAACTACCTAGACGACATTCAGACTGGCTAAACTGTCTGGAAGAGACAGAAGAGACAGGTTGTCTGAAAGAAGCAGAGACCAGCTGGATTATCTGAAGGAGGCTCAGACCAATTCCAACTACTTGGAAAGGACAGTCTCTGCCTGCAGGTTGTGAAAAAAAACTTGGCAGTGTTATCCACTTGATACCAATTTTGGAGAAAAGAAAGATGCCATATGGAGAAGGTTATAGGCTCTTCCTTTGTGGTTTCTAAGAGCCACTCGGGCCAAGGAACGTGTAGCAGAGTTGGCATCTCTGCAAGGAGGCTCTGAGAAATCATTGCATGAAATTTTGAGTGGAAGCTTGGGTTGCCATGGAGAGCTGAAGATAGTGGAGATTCCAGAGCTATGAGATATCTGCCAAAGAGAACTATAAGCTGAGAACAGAACCAGTCCAAGAGCGAGAGATACTATGGGCAAAAGAAGATGAAATGGTAGAATGGTTTTAACCCTTTGAAACTGAAGGTCCAGGTACTGGACATGAGGCTCAGATTTGGTGTTTCCCCTCCTGGGTTCTTGGCTCACTTTGTTCCAGGCTGTTCTCACTATTTGTCCTTTTTTAGAATGTTAATGCATATTCTGTGCAACTGTATCTTGGATGTAAATATTAGATTTTTGACTTTACAGGGGGTTGAACTTAAGGGATTGTCTTGAGTCTCAGAAGAGACTTTTTACTTTTGAACACTGTTGAAACTGTTAAGGACTAAGGGGACTTTTGAAATTGGACTAAGGATGCCTTGTGTTACGAGATGGCCATGTGCCTATGAAGGTGGAATGTGGTAGTTTGAATGAGAACTGTCTCCCATAGAATCATGTATATGAATGCTTGAGCCCCAGCGGCTGTTTATCTTAGTTTTGTTTTCTGTTGTGTAAAGAGACACCATGACCATGGAAACTCTTTTAAAGGAAAACATTTAATTGGGGCTGGCTTGGAGAGGTTTAGTCTATTACTATCATGGTGGGACATGGTACTGGAGAAATAGCTGAGAGTTCCACACCTGGATTGGCAGACACCAGGAAGAGAGAGACATTTGGCTTGGATTGAGAATTTGAAACCTCAAAGCCCATTCCCAGTTACATACTTCCCCCAACAAGGGCACACCTCCTAATAGTGCCACTCCCTGTGAGCCCATAATGGCCATTTTCATTCAAACCACCACAGTGTGTTGCTTTTTATGAAGTTTATGGAACCCTTTGGAGGTGGCACCTTGCCAGAAGAATTATGTCACTGAGGGAGAGATTTGAACTTCTGTAGCCTGGCCCCACTTCGTATTTTCTCTGCTTCCTGTATGTGGGTGAAATATGACAAACCGGCTTTCTGTTTGCACTTCTTTGGAGACATCATGATGGACTCTATTCCTCTGGAAATAGAAGCCAAAATAATTTTTTTCAAAGTTGCTTATGGTCATGGCATTTTATCACAGCAGCAGAAAACAATTAATACAGGAACCAGAAAGGCAAAGGAAAATTGAGTGAAGAGGGATTCACAGACTGAGAGACAGCCTTTGGCAGATATACTTCCAACAGAGGATTAAGGACAAGGCTACACAATGAATTAAAAAATAACTTTGAAGGCAAATAGTCAGTATGGCTAGATATTTTTTCTCCTAGGAGTGGTGAGATAGAAACAAGAATCACAGTGCCTGGAGTTGGACACCTCCCAAACAAGTTGTTCAGGAAGGCTCCAAGGACCCTCAAGTCAGTACAGGATCTTGACTTTTTGCATGGTCCCCCACCAGAATTTGACAAAACCTTATTGTGGAAAGTGCCATACAATATAGTTGCAAGATATAGAGGAAGCAAGCTGGAGGTGACCTGGAAACTTCTTGTTTGCTGACTATCTTTCAAAGTTCTGGGAGTTGCTATGCAGGCTCCTGGAGGGAAAAGGCAGCAATAGTCATATCCAGCTCTGAATTGTACAATTATACAAGCCGCAACACCAATCTATCAGGCAAGATGTGTCCACATGTGTAATAGTAGCATGACATCTTAGTAACTTTTAGTAGCATGACTTCTTAGTTACTTTTCTATTACTGGGAAGAGACACCATGATCAAGGCAACTTATAAAAGAAAGCATTTAACTGGGGCTCACAGTTCCAAAGGGTAGCCCATGACTATATGTCTGGGAGAATGAAAGCAGTCAGGCAGGCATGGTACTGGAGCAGTAGCTGAGCACTTATATCTGCTGGAGGTAGAAAGAGACACACACAGAGAGAACTAAGTGGGAATGGCATGGGCTTTTGAAACCTCAAAGCCCATGCTCAATGACACACTCCCTCCTAAAAGACCATACCTCCTAGTCATTTCCAAACAGTTCCACTAACTTGGGACTGAATATTTAAACATATGAGCCTATGGGGGTGGCAATCTCATTCAAAACACCACATTTATAGGGTTAACCAGCTTCTCTTTTATTGGATTTGAGGCTTGCTCCACAGAAGTCATTCTGTGCTTGGTACTCTAAGCCTTATTTCATGTCTTGGGAGGTCAAAGGCCCTTTGAGGGAAATTACTACTGTTGTTTAACTCAGCAGACATAATTGCAAACTGCCTTCTGAATATCTCTGTTATACCCTTGGACAAAAGCTACCCTCAACCCTGATCAGAGATGCTTCATTTGCAGTGAGTAGTGTTGGAATATAGAGGCCCATGACTCCCAAGAGACTGAGAATAAGTGATAGATAAGGGCTTACCCATAATCAAGTCATTTAGGCTACCTTTTCCAATGACCAGGGAACACCATGAAAGAAAGAATGAGCAGAATGTAAGATCCAAAATATATAAGTCTAGTGAATCCTCTGTCTCTAGATACGACACAACCAATATAAAGATCAACCTACAGCAGTTATGATTTTTTTTGCACTCAGTGTGAACAATACAGGTCCTGTCAATAGTCATCTATGGATGCGAGAGGAGCTTATGAAATTCTATTTCTTACTGATGACTTATGGACTAATGATGACTTACTGGTAGATTCTTGGAGAGAGAAAGTCACTGTTTTCAGTGGTTTATCCACTGGCTACAGTTAATGCAATCCAAGGCCACATATATATCTCCTGTCAAAATCAGAAGTACACAAAACCAAAAATGTAGATGTGAGAAAGAGATTAGTAGAGAAGATGGAGGATGGACAAGGAAATGAGCAAGATGAGAGAGAATGAAGATGAGATCAATCAGAATGCAATATATGTATTTAAACATACTTACACATTAAAGAACAATTTTAAAAATAATGAGTTATGTCATTTCAATTTATGGCATGAATTCAAAAGTAAACTAGTTTGAACCTTGACTGAAGAGACTGTCTCCTTATTCCAAGAGAAACTGGAGTGTTTTTTATGTAAAAGATTTTGACCACAAATAGGAATGTCCTTGATAAAATTTCTGCAAAATTTTGTGACCTTTATTCTTCTCTGGGCTAGTTCTTATATTTTCTCCTATCTGTAATATTCCAGTTATATTCCTCAAGAGCTGAGTGAAGCTTTCCAGTGACCTGTGTGGCCACTGCACAGCATACTGATTCTGTGTGCTACCTTTCACTACTGTCTTCTACCAATGTGTAGACTCACTTCAATATGATTGTGCCACAGAAAGAGATCAAAGGTCAATAATACAACACTGCCATAAGGAGGATCACCATTCCATCATCAGGAAAGTTTTAAAAACCTGCTTAAAAGTATACAAATGCATATGTCCTTTATTATATAATCATTTTAATTTCTGTTTTGCATTATATTTGGGAGAATAACTTATATCAGTTCTTTCAGCTTTAAAGCAAAAAAGGAGAAAGAATCAATCAACTAAGATAAAGGGTAGAAAAGCTATTGATGAATCTACATGTTCTTGGTAAACAAAGCTAAACTATGTGGTAAAAAGGTTATATGAATTAAAACTAAAAGAAATATGACATGGATATAATAGTAAATTAAGATCACTTAAATTCATAATGTAAAAATGCAATACACTGAGATAAAGCTAATGCCGAGTTTTATGTCTACAGCAATAAGATTTTCTTAAATACTAAGCTGTTCTTTATAAGATTTATATAAGTACTGCCTCAAAGAACAAAGATTTTATGGTATATCATTTTACTGCATGAATAATCTAAAACTTAATGATCAGATTTTGCCCAAATGGTATTTATGTTTTCACACTGTGGTGAAGTCCTCACTTGCTAGAAACTACTACCCAAACAGTAGAAGCAACTCTATTATGAAGAATTGCTTGTATTTGGGAAATCCATTCTAAATTAGAAATGTTTAAATCTGTTTGTTAAGTGTGGTTCATTATATAAAACTTTAACCATTTTTATGTTCTTCAACTCCCAAGAAAAGAGAAACTCATGGAATAAAGGCTAAAACCAGGCAATGTCACCAGTTAGAAATAGAATCTCCCCAATCTGGAAAGAACAAGCTACCAGGTACTGCTGTGGGACAATGCTCTTGTACATTGTAAAGTTTCATCACTCACTCCTATTGGTTTAATAAAGCTCTGATTGGCCAGTAGCCAGGCAGGAAGTATAGGTGGGGCATCCAGTTAAGGAGAATTCTGGAAAAGAGGAAAGTCAGAGGTGCAGTCATCAGCTAGACACAAAGGAAGCAAGATGAGAATGCCTTATTGAGAAAACGTACCAAGTCACATGGCTAAACATATATAAGAGTTATGGGTTAAGTTGTATGAGATAGTAATAAGCCTGAGCTAAGAGGCCGAACAGTTTGTAATTAATATAAACCTCTCTGTGTTTATTTGGAACTGAATGGCTATGGAACCAGGCGGGAAAGAAACTTCCATCTACAGTACTTCTAACTACTGCCTGTGATGTAATACCTCAGAGACAAGTTCTTAGGTTCATGGTTTTCACCTCAGCATGGTATTACCTCATTCTGAGGGCACCCACATGGACTTCAGAGCCTCTTGCAATAGTCATTCTTAACTACACTGATGGTTAGATTCACAAATACTAAGCTCAAAATTCTTTTAACAACATTTCTAATTCTTACTTTCTATTTTTTAAATCTTTTTCAGTTTGCCTATTTAAAACTCTAGCATTGCTTGGGTCAAGTTTTCATGTTTAAAAGTATTCTGTAGATATAGGGCCAAGTGAGTCTGATTAAGGAGTATGATGATGCATGCCCAGGGTTTGGAGTTTATCAGGATGCTTTCTTCCATTATCTGCTACATTGACTTCTTTAGACAATAGAAATTTAATTTTAGATATAATATTCCCATTATATGTTCTAAACACCATGTTAGACACAGACACAGAAAAGAAAGTAAGAAAAATGGAAGAAAGACATCTGACCTGGATTTTAACCACTAATAGATGTAATATAGTCCAGGGGTTTCTTTCTTAAAGGTTTTAACCACAATTTTGCTCTCTTAAGACTACTTTCCTGAATATTCAGACATATCCATACGGGTACATAGAACATAGGAGTGGGTTTCCTAGCAATATGAGGTATCAAGCAATATATTTGTCTCTGTATGCTTATAATGTGATGCTTGATGTGTTAATTAGGGTTCTCTAAGTGAAGATAACTGATAGAATGAACATATACATCTATATCTATCTATTATCTTTCAGTCTATTTTTCTATCTATCTATCATCTGTCTATCTATCTATCATCTATCTATCTATCATCTATCTATCTATTTACATATACAATCTATCTATCTACATATACATAAATATAGAAAGGGGATTTACTAGGTTTGCTTATAGAATGTCATGTAGGGAGTTTAACAATAACTGTCCCATAGCCAAGAATCCAGTACTTGCTCAGTCCATGTGGTTGGATGTATTGACAGTCCCACCCAATCTGGTGTTGAAGACTTGGGATATTCCTGGAGAGCTGATTATCTTCATTCCGTGTTGGAAGTCTGAAGAAGTAAGGTTCTAATATTAGTGACTGAATGTCATAGCTAAACAGAATAGATGGACTTTAAGAGTGAGGGCAGCAGGCAATGATAAAGTTTCCTTTGCCCAAGTCTTTTTTTTTTCTGGGTTGCTATCAGAATATTCTGACCACATTTAAAGTGGTTGTTCCTGCTTCGGATAGTCTGATTAAAAAAAAATCCCTCACAGGAGTTCTCAGTATCTTGTATTTTAGTTGATTGTATATAGAGTCAAGTTTGCAAACAAGATTAACCATTACATTTGGTCAATAGAGAAACCTATGAACTGAAATTTCCAGAGAAAATTAACACACTCATGTGAAGGATTTTGCAAGACTGACTGTGTGGTGAATGCTTCAGTGACAGGTTGGGAGTCAAATTTATGCTGGGCTATCTCTGTTTCTCTGGAAAGCTGTTTATTGCCTGCCTGTACCTATGACTTTAACATTACTGTGACTATAGGCAAGTTCCTTTGTAATAACAAATATGAAAAGTTCAACGCAATGTTACAATGTCCTTAAGGGAATAGATTCAGTTGAAAACCTGGGTAGTAGTCTTTCAGATCAAAGTCTGTCAGCATCCTTCCTTTGGAGGAACCTATCCTCTCTCTGATTCCCTTGCTGATTTTCATACTCCTTAATAAACTTATACAATTTGTTTCTTCTAGAATTTAAAGAACCCACTTGTAAATGGTCCTTTACCAACTATTGCCAAATTTTGTTCAGAGAGAAATAGGACATTTGTGTGATCAGAACTACAGTAAACATTTGTATAACCCTGAATCAGTAGGTTAAGAAATTTGATGGGATGCCAGGATATATAACAGTTTTAATGTAATGGGGTACCAGTGTTCATTTGGGGGTCAGCAAACCCATTCTCTGGTTCCCTGTGACAGATGAATAATTGAATATACAGGAAAGACAGAAGACCAAACTGTGAAAAAAAGTGAAAGTAAAGGTTTTATTACATTTATTTGGGGGAGACCCTAATGTCATTAAATAGACTCTAACTTGGATATTTCATGGAACCTCTGGATCCTCCCCTTTCCCTCCTGGCCCTGTTTAGATACTTGATTCTATGTGTCACTATTTCTCCTAAATGTACCTTCCAGTAAAGCAAAAACCAAACTAATTAACTAACAACAGCAGCAGCAACAAAACAACCCTGCCATCTTGGGGAGTCTACTTTGGTTATGCCCCTCCAACTCTCCTTCATTAGGGACAGAGTAGGAGAGACTATTTCTGCCTTACTCGTTGGTACATATCTACTCAGCTCACAAAAGACTGCTTATCTAAGACTGACTGTTAACACCTAAAATTAGGGAGAATGTAGGAGATGACACATTGAGAGAAAAGAGAGAGTAAGTATGAAGCATCTCTGTCAAGCCGTGATGGGCACAGGACTGAAGATGACTCAGCAGTGAAGAGCACTGGCTGTTCTTCCAGAACACCCAGGTCCAGTCCCAGCATCCACATGGTGACTCACAAGCATCTGTAATTCCTTTCCCAGGGAATCTGACACCTCTTCTGGCCTCTGAAGACCTAGGCATCCACATGGTACTGAGACATGTGTGTAGGTAAAACACTCACATACATACATACATACATACATACATACATACATACATACATATACAAACAACTTCTTAAAAAGAAGTTATGGGTTGGGGATGCATTTTAGTGGTAGGGTGATTTCCTAGTATATTTAAGGCCCTCAGTTCCATGCCAGCACCACAGACAAAAGACATAAGAAAGAAAATCAGGACAATGCCACAGAGGAGAATCCAAGCAGAATTTTCAGTGTGATGGAAGATTAGTGGAGGGGAATTCTAGGGCTTAGGTCACTTCAAGTATTTTCTGACTCTTTAGCCTAAAAGAAGAGCTGTATGATGAAGGCAGGATTCTCACTATTGTTTCTGTCTCCTTTTAGTTTGCAGGGAAATTTTTAATGAGTTAAATCTGTGATTTAAAAATCTATGTGGATGCGCAAAGAATATCATCATGTTGACAAGGGAGTAGTTAGCTTGTAGAAAGGAGAAGGATTGGGGAATAAGGGGCGAGGAAGTGAGGGAAGTGGAGAGGATGGCACAGTGAGAGCTGCTGGGATGGGCTGGTTTCATGTGGACTGTCTTCTCCAGTGTGCTTAAATCTGTCTTCCCAAGCATCAGAACATCACCTGGCCTCTGCCCTTTAAGGGGTACAGGGGGTCTTCACCAGTGCTTAGGAAGCCCATTCCTCTGATCACAGGTCCTCTTTTGCTCTGAACATAACCTGTGCCATAATAACAACAATATAAACTCTTTTTTATCCTGTCCTCTTCTCTCCACACAATCCCCAGAAATCCAACCATCGAATTGCACCTCTGTTTCTGGACCCACCCAGCAAGGGTGCAGGCAGCCAAGATTCTCAAAGGGCCAGCTCCGGATGTGCTCTGCCACTGAAGAGGGAATAGAGCCAACCCGAATGGCCTTCATTAGGAGAGTGTGTCTGGGAAAAGAGTCGAGGGAGGATGCCTGTCTGCCAGCATGCTGCTTAGTCATGTTTTCCAGGACTGGTACCTCCTAGGGATTGGATGAGGCAAAATGTTCTGTATCCAAGGGCCAAGAAGCTCACTTTCACAAAAGACCCATGATTTGTGAGACTATAGACTTCAGTTCTTCACTGTGGCACTTCCAGATATGTTTTTCCTCAACAATAGCAAACATTAAAAAATCATCTACTTCCTAGGAAATCACTTGAAAGATCCAGGCAAATGTTCTGTATAAATAATAATGAAAATGTACCTGTGGGTGTGGCTCAGTAATGAACTCCTGCTAACTGCTCAGTTTCCTTCACTGATTAAGGAGGAACAGGCAGAACACTCACACTCCATGTGGATTCCCTCATGCCTGCACATAAGCCTCCTGACAGCCCTCACCTGGCGTGTTAAAAGGGTTCACAATGATTAAGTTTTGTGCAAATGTTCCCCATAAAATCATTTCTGCTTCACTGAGAAGGGAGGTAGAAACTAACTTGACTGCTGATAATGAGTCTGAGGAAAGGGGAGGTCCTAAAGTCATACCAGAAGCAAAGAGCTGAGAAAAGTGGGGAGGAGTCAAGTCGTATACTTAAGAACCTGATTTCGATCCTTGGCATATTTGGGGTACTCAATTGTGATCTACCCATTGCCACTGGCCATTGTGGTACATTATACATTCAGTTAGACTGCCTTTGCTGGGCCTCTTGACGTTCTACCCCAGAAGTGGAAATCTGTGCATGTAGCTATAGACATAGAAGTGTGAGAGCTACTTCCTTAGGGTAAACAATACAGTAGTCATCAAGAACACAACTCAAAGCATCATGAAAGGAATGAGATGTTTCATTGGAAAGCACTTAGTGAAATAGAAGTAGAGCTAGAACAAATGAACAGAATTCAACTGCATTAATAATTACCTTAAATATGAGTGGACCACAGTCTAACTTAAAGAAATCATAACTTGACGTAACATAAAAATTTGAGATAAAGTATACAGGCTATGTGGTGAATGCAGTTGGATTCAGACACAAATCTGAAGAAAGTAAAATGATGATGATTACAATTCATGTAATCGACATCTAGAAGAAATTTGAAGTCACCATAATATCAGACAAAACAAAGTTTAAAGCAGAAAATATTATTGCTAGAGATAGAACAACATTTTATAACAATAAAAAAGTAACTCCATCAAAGCTATAGCAATCATAAACAGGCCAGGCACACCATGAACAGTCTGAGAAACCTTAGCAAGATGGCTGACATTGATGACATGTATGTCAGGCCTTTAAGAAACATGGTCTGAGGAGAGATGTCCTCTCCCCTCCCTCCCTGCCCATCAATGCATGAAGCAGGTGGGAGAGTTGGCCCTGAAATCCTAAGGGAGGGCGGGAGAGCTATCCCTGCCCCCACTAGTTGCAATAGGAGGTACATGAGGGCAGGTCCTATACCTTGCCTGGGCAGCACAACAGAGCCAATACAAGTGACAAATTTTTATGGGATACAAGACCATTGTCCCACAGCACACCCTGTGGTTCAGCAAATCACAAATGAGCTGTCTCCATTACTATCAGTCTTGTGGTGGCATGGGCTGGGGAGAGTACATCCCCAACTGCTTTATGACTTGTCCCTTACCACCTTCAACAGATAGAACCACCCCCTTACCAGCTTCAGCACTCAGGAAAGTTGGCCCTGCTCCTGGCCTAGGCAGCACAGTAGAGCTGATCCTTGTTGCAGAGGTGCTGGTGACAGAGCCCTGAGGGTGTGGCACCCCTTTGTCTGCCATATGGTGATGAGGGCAAGGGAAAGATGTCCCCTTCATGACCCTGCCATCTGTAGTGGGTGAAGGAGCTGACACTCCTCCCCCTTACAAGCTACAGTACTTGGAAAAGTGAATCTGCACCTCACCTGGGCAGCACAGTAGAGCTGATCCTGTTGGTGAGCACTCTGGAGAGAAGCCCCTATACCTTGTCTGTGCAAAAGGTATAGGTGTGGGAGAACCGACACTGAGGATGTGAGAGCAGGTAAACTGGCCCTGCCCCTTGTTCCTTGCTGCAAGTGGTGAACTAGCCAGGGCAAAGGTGGAGTGCTCACCCTGGTTGTGGAGACAGGAGAGCTGGTAGGTTGACCAACCCAGGCCCTGGTTATATGTTAGCCCACCCCAACACCCACCCCATCTGTGAATTGCTGGACCACAGAGTGTGCTGTGGGACAATGGTCTTGTATCCTATAAAGATTCATCACTTGTATTGTTTTAATAAAATACTGATTGACCAGTAGCCAGGCAGAAAATATAGGCAGGGCAACCAGGCAGGAAGTAAAGGCAGGGCGATGAGAACAGGAGAATTCTGAGAAGAGGAAAGGCTCAGTCTGTAGTCATCACCCAGACATAGAGGAAGCAAGATGAGAATGCCTCACTGATAAAAAGTACCAAGCCATGTGGCTGATACAGACAAGAATTATGGGTTAATGTAGTATGTAAGAGTTAATAAGAATCCTAAGGGAAAAAAATCCTAAGCCAATAGGCCAACCAGTTTATTATTAATGTAGACCTCTGTGTGTTTCTTTAGGACTAAATGCTACGGGACCAGGTGGGACAGAAACCTCAGTAAACAAGGGTCTAGGGAGTCCTGTGGACTCAGGGCTGCAGGATCTTCATGACACAAGACAGCAATGGGATGTCCAGGAAGAGTCCCTGTGAGGGCCCAGTGTTGGTATAGCAGAGAACAGAGGCCTTGAACCAGATCAATGATTCTCTGCAATGAACACCTGCATGTGAAAATGTATGGATAAGGGGGTCACTGCATGACTCACTGTGTCACACTGCAGCTTCCATAATGTGATTTCCCCCTTTCCCCCCTTTTTCTCTTAAATTTTATTTTGTTTTACTTTGGTGAGGGGAGAGAGATGGGTGGAATCAGGAGGCATGCTGTGAAAGACACAAACAATAATAAAAAGAAAGTTTTTTTTAAAGAAGAAGTCTGGGAGGCTAGCTGAAAAAGCTGCAGCTTCTAGAAAGCAAACAACACGAAAATAAAGAGAGTGAGCTGTCGCCTTACCATGCCACCTTTGTCCTCAGTGCCCAGAAAGATTCTCTCAGCTCACTATTTCTCTCACAGGGAAAATTGAGCCTGCTGTGAGGCCCTGTCTTTGTAGCAGCATGGTTTGAATGTTTCTATCCTCAGCATTCCTATGTTGGAACCTAACCTCCAGAGTGATGCATCATGGGGGTGAGAGGCGGAGCTCTGGGAACTGATCAGATGATTATTTGCTTTCATTAAATCACATTGTTACAGCATTGTTGGTAATAAGTTTTGTGCAGGTGAACAGATTGAAACTTCACCAATAAATACATTGAGGTCTGTGCTCATCACATCTGTGCTTGTGAAAGACGAAATGGTTTAACATCTTCAACTTTATGCTGGCTACATGCACAATAGTGACCCAGTACAAACAGGCTGTCCAACGGGATGCTTTGCCTGACTGCAGTCACAAAGCTGGGTGTCTACAATCACTGAGCATAGCGGTCTCTACAGTACCTTTTTTCACTTTTTGACCTATTTCTTTGTGAATACACGTCACACCTTTCTAGCTGAATGCTTACTCTCTCAAAAGTATACTATGTATCCTATTTTACTGGAAAACAGTCTATGAAACATTCAGTTGTTTGTGTTTGTGTATTTTTACTGTCTTATTCAATATGTAGACAAGTGCCTTTTTAAAATGATATGTACTTTGTGCCACCTACACCAGCCTGCTTCATACATGGCTTTCCATGTCCTCCTCTAGGGTCTAGCCTGGTGACTACTGCCACTCCCCATACCCAATACTTGTTATTCCACATCCCACACCCAATGTCCCAACCTAGTCTGTCCACCCATGCCTTTTAGTAGCCTACCTCTAGGCTTGTGCAGGCTCCCAAATCACATGGTTCATTTTAGTCCCACCCTCTTCTCCTTTGGCAAACCCAACATCCAGGCAGCTCCTAGGCTGTGCCCTACCAGCATCCACCCACAGGACCATTTGTGCCACATCCACAAACCTAGTCCGTTTTCAGGCTTCTCATGTTTTCTTCCAGCATCTAGCCTGGTGAATACTCCTGACCTCTTTATCCATGCCTTTTCTCAAATATATCAGATTTAGTCTGGGTCCCATAGCCAGTGCACCAGCCTAGTCTGGCCTTCCCTACCTTTACTGCACAGGAATTCTAGGCTTGGGCCAGTATACTCCCTCCATTCCCAGGTTAGAACTGGGATCAGAACCTGTCTACCAGTCTAGCTTCTTCTGTCCACTTGATCTCACTCCACCCAAGCCAATTCCAACATATAAACACAATCCATCCTTACATCCTCTCTTTTCCTCAATCCAACTCTATTAATGATCAACTTAAAACTAACAAAGGAAACTCTACATGTCCATATCTCATCTCAGGAATAGCAATATGAAAGAGCAAGTCAGGATCTTCTCTAAAACCTATCAGTCCTGTAGAAATACGTTTGCCAATGAGAATTACTTAAATTAACTTCAAGACACAGAAATTAAAAGAACAATTATAAATCTCCTCAAAGAATTCAAGGAGTTTAAAGAAGTCACCAATTTAATGAAACCTAGAAAGAAAGTTTAAGAAGAATAAATACCTGAGTGATGCCCAAGAAAACACAAACACAAGACTGATGGAAATGATGAGGACAATCCAGAACTTGAGAACAAAATTCAACCAGGAGAGAGAAACACTGAAGGGACTCAGACTGAAATGAAGATGGAACTGAATAAAAAAACCCAATAACTCAAAGGAAAACTCAAAGGAAAGCCTAACAAGGAGAAATAAATCAAACAGAAGACACAATATTGTGTCTCAAAGATGAAGTAGAAGATTTAGACAAAACAAGCAAGAGAATGAAAAAAAATTAAAGTACATGATAGAAACACATAGCAAATGTGGGGTACCATGAAAAATCAAACCTTAGAAGCATAAGAATAGATGAAGGAGAAGAATCCTAAGTCAGTAGCATAAGCCAGATCTTCAAGAAGATCATAGAAGAGACCTCCCCCAAACTAAAGAAAGACATGCCCCTACAGATACAGGGACCATAGAAAACATCAAGACCGGACTAGAAAATCCTCAAGGTATTTCAGAATTAAAACACTAAATACACACAACAAAGAATGTGAGTGAAAGGCTACAAGAGAAAAAATACAAGTCACATATAAAGGAAAATACATCAGAACAGCATCAGATTTCTCAATGGAAATGTTGAAAACCAGCAATGCATTCCAAGTCCTGAAAAACTGAGAGCCAACCTAAAACAATGTACCCAACAAAACCATCTGCCATGGTTGAAGGAAAAGAAAAATTTTCATAACAAAAACAACCTATAAGTATTATATTCAACAAACCAAACTTAGAGAAAATACAGGAAGTATTATTTCAATTGAAGAGAGGAATGAGCATAGCAGAGAGACTGTGGAAAGAAATATGAAGCCATAATTATTAAAACACATAATACCACTAATAGCAATCAAGGTCATTGTTAACCAAGAAGACATCACTGTCCTAAACATATCTGCATCAAACTCACAAGCATCCAATTTTATAAAAAGGCTACTGCTGGAATTAAAGACATAGATTAATGTAATTCCATTAATAGGAGGTGACTTCAGTATCCCATTTTCTCTGATAGATATGTCATCTGGAAAAACAATAAACAGAAAAACATCAGAATTAATGGACAGCATATGTCAAATGGGCTTAACAGATATCTACTTAATATTCTATCCAAACACCAAAGAGCACAGTTCTACTCAGCAGCTCATAGAAGTTTTTCTAAAATAGACCACATCCTAAAACACAAAAGAAATCTTTACAAATTCAAAATAATTGAAAACACTACCTATATCCTAGCTGACCACAGTGCAGTAAAACTTTAATAAAACTTAAAATTGACAGCAAAAAAGGATTCTCTAAGTAAGTATGCAAACTAATGGAAATTAAGCAACTCATTACTAAACAATGAATGGGTGAAAGAAGAAATCAAGAATAATAAAGCCTTCCTGGAATTAAATGAAGATGAAAACATAGTAAAATTTCAAGGAAACACTGGAAGCAGTGCTAAGAAGGAAATTTGTAGCTCTAAGTGCCTACACTAAAAAATCAGAAAGTTTATAAGTTGCATAATGTTGCAACTCAAAGTTGGAAAACAAGAATAAAACAAATCAATAGCAAGAAATAATAAAAATTAGAGCAGAAAACAATGAAGTAGAAATAAAGAAAACAATATAAAAAAAAGTCAACAAATCTAAAAGCTAGTTATTTGAGAAGATAAATAAAATTGACAGACCCTTGGCCCAACTAACCAAAAGAAAGGAAAAGAGAACCCAAATTAGCCAAGTTAGAACTGAACAGGGAAGATGTTACAAGAGACTCCAAAGAAAGACATTGTATTATAAGGGATACTTTAAAAACCTGTACTCCATGAAACTGGAAAACCTAAAAAGAAATGGATGATTTTCTAGATTCAGTCAAAGCACCAAAAATAAAACAAGAAGTCAGCAACCTCAACAGATTCATAAATAAGGACTGGAATAATAAAAACCCTGCAGCTAAGAAAAGTTTAGGACCAAAACTAAAATGCCTTCATGATAAAAGTCTGAAACAATGTAAGGCTAAAGGGAACATACCTAAATAATAAAAGCTGTATCAGAGAAATCCACAACCAACATGATCCTAAATGGAGTTTTCTACGTATTAAGTAAAATAGAACAAAGCTGGTGCATACATTATACCAATGCCAACTTTATGGTTTTAAGTTTGTATTATAATTATATAAATTGTTGCCTGCCATGGGCATAACTAGGTGAGGAGTACAAATACCTCTGTACTTTCTTTGCAATTTTCTGTAAACTCATGATTATTTAGAATACAAATGAGCTTTTATGTACTTGCCGATCTCCAAGGTAGCTCCATCATCTCTACCTCCTGCTTGCATGTTCTTGGAAGTACTTTTCCTGGAGTGTGACCTGGATTTTGGGTCTCACTTATAATACATACAATAGAGATGACAGCATGCACGCTTCACCGCAGCATGGCTGGCAGACTACTTCTCTAGGCCTTCACAGCCTTCACAGTATATTTTCTTTTTCTAGGAGAAACTAGGTTCCATGCCTGGAGAGGCCTAGTTGACAGAATGGGATAATTTTGCCTTCAGCAAATGACTTGTGTTCTTTGATAATCAAGAGTATCCAGCCTGGGGAACTGAGCCCCAGTTAAGTCCAAAGTGATTGCAACCATGGCAACATCTTAGGAGCCTGACCAAGTAGCTCATTGTCCCAGGCCAAACTTTGGAAGAACTGAGAAGGACTTTATTCTCAAATGCACCCAAAGCCCCTGTCATCATTTGGCCACTTCCTCAGCCCTCCCCAAATACATCTCTTATGTTGGTTTTCTCATTTTCAATTTCATTTATGTGTATTTCATTTGTACCATTCACATTCTTTTGATTCATTTTGTCCTCTTTTTCTTTTCCTTTTTGTTTCCGTGAGAGTAGAACTTAATTTTAATTTGAAGGGTTTAGGTTATGCTCTTATCTTTGCATTTGTTGTGTTTTTTTGTTTTGATTCAGCTGCAGACATTTTAAAAGATTCCCCCATGAATTCCTTCCTTGACAAGTCACTTAGAAATCTCCCTCTCCTTCTCTTTCCTTCTCCCCTGTTCTTTCTGTGATGAACTCTACTATCACATAGCCTGGATCTCAGATTCCTTAACTATATGTTATTTAATTTCAAAGTGTTTGGAAGATTTCCTTTAATCTTTGGGTTCTTTGCTTTTAATTTGATGTCATTGCTACTAAAGAATGCAATGTAGGATTTAATTGCTTTAAATTCGATGAGATCTGTTTGAAGACCTAGCACTCATAATGAATGATATATGGACACTGTATTAGTATATACATGTTACTGCTATTGGATGGTGTTCTATAAATATCAAATGGCCTTTGTTGGTTTTGTTGGCTAATGGAATGACTGAGCTCCTTTACATCATTGCTGAGTTTCTCTTTAGCAATTCTAGCAATCATTAAGCATGAAACATTGAGGGGTTCAACTATAATTTATTTTTCCATTCAGATGGTAGACAACATCTACCAGGGTTGTATCCTTTTTAGTCTCTGATATTTTCTTGAGGTATTTAGGCCATTTATGTGTATGTTGCTTTTGTTGTAGTAGGGCTTAGGACTGAATCTTTGTTTTTTTATTTTTCCACTCTACTGGTTCTTTTTTGCTTTTTTTATTTGACACAGGATTTCTCTTTGTAGATTTGGTTGTCCTGAAACTCACTCTGTAGACCATGCTGATCTGGAGCTCACAGAGATCTGCCTGTCTCTGCCTCCTGAGTGCTGGGATTAAAGGCTTGCACTACTCCCATCCTTTTTTCTCATTACATTATTTTATTCCTTGATTTTCTCTGTGTTGCTTAAACATAAAGTATTTTATTTCTTTATAAAATCTTGGAGTATATCACTGTGTATAGTTTTCTTTCCTGATGTTCTATGTATACATAGAACTTACCACAATTCACTGGCACTGAGATTTTCTTCTTTGATATATAGGTAAATATTATTTCATTTAGGTTAGTTTTCCCTCTTGAGTTTTATAAATAACCATATTAACTATTTCCTTCATGTACACTGAATACCTTATGAAACAGTGCTATAAAGTTTGCCTTAACCATAAAATATAATTAAAATACCCCATCAAAGGATAGCCTACTATGATCACTTCTATTTTTCATTTACTATATCTTGCTCTAAGAGTCCAACCTTTTGTTATAATTTCCTTTCTGTTGGAGGCCTTTCTACAGCCAGTCTTCTAAGATATGGACAATTTTTCTATTCTATTTCATTCCAGGGAATAGTGTTTTCCAGGTAAGGATTCATGGTTTACAGTCTTTTCATGTAGAACTTAAAAATCATATCTTCCTGGCCTTACTATTATTTCTTTATAAATAATGTACTGCTTCTCTGACTGCTTTGGATATTGCTTTTTAGTTTTTGGTATTGATACTATTTGTTTTTTTTGGAGATAGGTCTCACGCTTTATTCCAGTCTTTATCCCAACTAAAAGCAGTCTTCCTGTCATAGCCTCCTAATATGGACTTATAGGCATGTGCCTCCATTTCTAGATAAAACTGATCCATCTAGATTCTCCAGATTTTTGGAATTCAAGAGTCTTGGTTTTTTTGTTTTTTTTTCTTTCTTTTTTCTATTGCTGTGAAGAGGCATGAGCTGATGCAGAGGCCATTGAGGGGTGTTGTTTACCGGCTTGCTCCTTATTGCTTGCTCAGACTAGTTTCTGGTAGAACTCAGGACCACCAGCCCAGGCATGGCATCATCCACAGTGGGTTGGGCCCTCCCCATTAATAACTAATTAAAATTGTCTACAAGTTTCCTGCAGTCCAATCTCATGGAAGCATTTTCTTGACAGTGGTTCCTTTTTCTCTGGTGACTTTAGCTTGTGTCAAGCTGACATAAAACTAGCCAGCACACTCTCTCTGCCTCCTTGCTTGCTTTGGTTTCCTCTTCTCCTTGTGTGTGGTTAGACATGACAAGATACCACTGAATATGGTATGTACAGTCTTCTGTTTGTCCCCTAGAGCTGACACAGGCCTGCTTCAGCACACTGCTTAAGACCTGCAAAGATCCTGTAAGGGAGGCTCTCCCCCACACGACTTACATAGCTTCAGGGAGTTTTATAGTTTTCTATGATACTGGCAGTGTATTTCTTTGTGACTGTCTTATGTGGGACATTCCCACCCAGTTCTGCTTCCTAAGCAACTGGGTCGTGCCAGACTCATTTCATCCTTCCCACATCAAAGGCACCCACTGGTATCGATGTCATTGAAGCTTCCCTAACAGGGAAATGTGAAGGGGAGAAAAACAGTGGTCAAACTCTAAGAAACTTATGTGTTAAAAGAAAACTTTGCTCTTAGTGCTTAATCGTGGTGTAGTAGAAGCCTGAGCTAAGTAGGCTGGTGGCAATGCTCTTTTGGTGCAGGATAATTTGATTGCCCTCAGGCTGACCTGAAGCATGGTCTGAACCATGCAATAAAACACACATAGCTTCTATTGCCTCTTTGTACAATGCCACCTTCATGGGGCACATATAGAATACTGTCCTCATCATGAAGAGCTTGTGTTTCGTCTGTAGCCTGCAACTAATGAGGAAGTACATCCATGGACCCTTCTTTTGTTTAAGGTAAGGAACAGAAGTTTGCCTGTGGGAGAGGAATTTCAAAGTTCTTTCATGAAACCTTTGTTATCACCTCTTTATGCCACTGAGGAACTGCCTGCCAAGATAACAGACAGAGAATAGTAGAGACCAGACATTTAAGTTAAAGGTCACTTATAAGCAGATATTAGCTCCACACCCTATCCTAAGGGCAGCTGCCCTAACAGAAGTTAGTGTTTGGTATCTGTAATTTCCATGCTCCATATTATTTTAAGAATATTATTGCTGTTGTTTAGGTGGAAGCCCCACCTCAGCCCTATCTCTCTCTTTCTCCAGACCCCACCTCTGAGAAAGCACCAAGGGTCAACTCCTTGCCCAGGGGCCACTCAAGACCATGGCTACAGGGTATGTAAGACCTGGTCACCAGACCTGACATGTGATTTTTCTCTCCTGCCTTTCTGAGAATCACCTAGGAGTTGCTTTACTCTGTTCATTAAGCCTGGACTTATTAACTTGGTTTGATTTGGCTTGTTGCATTGGTGGAGGATACCCAATAACCAGGGATCCAGTACTTATCACTTGTGGAAACTGAATCCTTCCAGGGTGAAATTGGCTTTTGGATTTCTTTACAGCACAGGTCATCACGTGCTTGAAGAAAGCAAGGGCTGGAGGGAAGGGGAAGAGACCTTGAGGAGAAGGGCACCTGAGCTGGTAATAAATTCAAGCACACTGAAGACAGACTTTGGGGCAATGCTGCCTATTCATATTATTTGTTTGCTTCTGGCCAACAAACCACATCCATTGTTCCACGTGTTATGACCAATGCAGTTGTTAATCCCAACAACAAGAATAAGATTACTACCACCATCTGAACCAAATTTGGAACAAGTTTGATTTCTATAAGGTGGACCCAAGAGTTAGCCAATGACTAACCGCTAAGTCAGGATAAAGACAGCAGTCCTGATTCCTTCTCTTGGCCCCCCTGTAAGAAGTAAAATCTATAGGAACAATCATGATGTAAACCAATAACAAGAACACAAAGTTATTCTACACAGTCAAACCTTAGAAAGTTTGAGTTTTTAGTGGTTAATTTTCAGTTACTTTCCACCTCTGGGGATTGGGCTCCTCCTCTGTGAGTTCCTTGGGTGTCTCCTTGAGGTGTGACTGATGAATCTAGGCAGAAATATCAATAACTTTAATAGCAGTAGGAAGAACTCCACAGGATCACAGTGTAAGGTCCTTTCCATGTAGGTTCAAGCCTGTCAGTTTTGAAGAGGCAGACTAACACAGCATCTCTGGGCTGGAGCTGGTGATCAGGTGGGCAGCGCTCAACAAGTTGAGCAGCCTGGACCTGAGAGAGAATCTTATTCAAAGTTAACTGAAATCCTTTTACAGACTGAGAGATTAGAGTGGAACAATCTGATAATCGTCGGCATGTACCTGAGGGATCATGGGAGGTGGTAGCCCATCAACTATTTCATATGGGGTAAACTTTTCTCAGCAGGGGTACATCAGACTCTGAGAAGGGCATAAGGCAAGAGAGCAACCCAGTTAGCACCAGTTTCAAGAGGACATTTAGTTAAAATCCCCTTTAAAGTTCTAGCCATCCTCTCTACTTTCCTGAGCTCAGAGGATGATTCATACAGCAAAGTTTCTGATTTATGTTAAGAGCCTTAGAGAACAATTGAGATAACTTCATCACAGCCAGACCGTTGTTGGACCCCAGAGATATGGGGAGGACAAATCTGAGAATAATTTCCAATATTAATTTCTTAGCTGCCACTTGGGCCATTTCCATTAGGGATAGAAAGGCTTCTACCCAGCCTGTGATGGTATCAACAGAGACCAGCAGATATTTGTAGCCATACAGTCCCATCTTGACTTCAGTGAAGTTCATTTCCCCAGATTCACTCGTAACTGTTACCTTGACTCTGTTGGCCTAGAGTTAGTATAGTATGTTCTTCTTTGCTTTTACCTGCGCATAGGTCAGGCAGCAGTCTGAAATGCTCTGAAGTTTTTCTTGGTGTCCAGTTAGCCAGACCTGAGGGGAGATGAATTCTGAGGTCTTCTGAGCTGGCAAGCGCATAGGGCAATGTTAGGAAGGCAGTTGGCCAGTTTTCACCCAGTGCCTTTGGTGTGCAGATTTTTCCATCAGACAAGATCCACCATTCATTGTGACTTTCCTGAACCCCCTCTTCAGAATATGACTTGATCTTTTCTGGATCATGCTCAGGAATATCTTCATTATGGCAGAGTGGGAGTCCAGGGACAGCAGATAGTTTCAGAACAGTCTGGGATTTGGGTTCCCCAAGAGCAGCCTCTTTGGCAACTTGATCTACATGGTTGTTACCTTGAGTTTGGGGAGCTTTTGTCATTTTGGTGTCCTGGACAGTGAATAATGGTCAGTTCAGTAGGTAGCCAGATGGCCTCTAGCTACTGGACAATTTCACATTTGTGTCTTTCCCTCAGAGGTGAGTAAGCCCCTCTCTTTACATATCTGTCCATGAACATGAGTCATGACAAAAGCATATCAGCTGTCTGTGTGGATGTTCACCTTTTTTCCTTCAGCACATCCTAAAGCCTGCGTCAGGGCAATTATTCTGCTTTCTGCGAAGATGTGTGCTTGGGTAAGGCTTGTGCCCAAAAGACTTCCTTCTGGCCTGTGACTACCATCCCCGCATACCTGATTCTTTCTGTATAGAGATCTGCATCTCTGATAGTGAGAGGTATGTCTGTAACAAGTCTCTCTTGGATGACATCCAGCATCTCCATGCAGTCATGAATGGGCTTCTCAGTGTCGTCATCTGGCAGCAGGGTGGGGAGATTAATGGCCAAGGAGATATCAAAAGTTGGTCTGCCCTTATCTACAAGAAGGACTTGGTACTGAGTCAGACAGGACTTAGTCATCTACTGGTTGGTGGCCTAGTACTAAGTAGACTTGACCTTCCTAATCCTCTATAGCTAGGATTGGCTTGGGTTTAGTGGGGGGAACCTGTTTTCGGCATATACATTCATTTTTTCCAATGATCCATTTCTTTGTAATAGGCACCTTTGGTTATGGTCTCCTCTTTTTATCATGGTGTGCATGGATAGAGTTGAGAATAGCTGGGGCTTGTAGTGCAGCCATGGTGGCACGCCCTATACTCTTATCAGAAGATCTTCTTTGCCTTCTCTGCCCTCTGATACCTTCTGAGCTATCTCTAATAGCTCTAGCCTGTTCATTGCTGCAACCCCATTTATCTTTTATGTCTTTATACATATATCAGGGTCTGACTGAGTAACAAAAGCCTGGTTAATTGCTTTGAGATTAGCCAGGTCCTCTGGTTATATAGGAGTATATAACCAATAGCCACTCAGGAGGTGCTCCAGGAAAGCTGAAGGTGATTCACCTGGGCCCTGTTTCACATCTGTTACCTTAGATAATTTATGGGCTTCTGGGCTGCTCATTTCATCCCTTCTAGCAGAACCTGGTGGTATTCACTGAGTGACTTCCTATGTTTCTCTGTGTTATAGTCCCATTGGGGTCTCTTTCTTTGCAGAACACAGTCAATTGCCTCTGTCCTCTGGTCATCAGTCATTGAAGCTATTTCAGGGAGTGCTTCAGTTGCTTTCATGAGAATCCATTCTCTTTCTTTGGTAGTGAAGAGGGTACAGAGAATGTGCTGACATTCATCCCACATGGGGAGATGATTGAAAAAGATAGAATCAATTAGAGAAATTAAGGAATTGGTACTAGTGCTTAAAGGGGGGTTCTGGTTCTTCTGGTTGTAGCGATCTGTGGTGCAGAAAGGGACATACAGGTAGTGATTGTCAGGGAATCACCATAAGGGTGCAAAGACTGAAGGAGGTGCCACCTCAGAACCAGAATTTGAGGAGAAGTTGGAAGGGCCCTTCAGGACTTCCTAGTGGGTGTAGGGAGGAGAAAAGACAGGTAGGGAGGTAGATAAGAGCTTGAAGGGGGGATAATATGTGGAAATAGAAAAGAAATAGACGGTGGGACGGGGTAAGTGCAGGGGGTCAGAGTGAGGCTTTGATAGTGGGAACTGGGATCGCAAAGGCAGAGATTGAGGTAAGGAGGGGAGAAGGGAGTAAAGATGGTTCTACAGAGGGAGGAGGGATTCTTCCTCCTGTGAGTCCTGAAGAATTGTCTTCAGAGGGGACTCACTAGTCTCTGCCTCAGTCCCTTGAAAGGTGTGTCTGCCGACAATGAGGGCTTGGCCACCTTGTCAATTGCAGACCACACAACCAGCAGGCTGGATTGAAAGTTGCTTCAGCCCAAGGCAAGATGTATCTAATCTGATCTGGGTGGCCAGGCTTAGAGAGGGTGACATTAACCACTGACCAGGCTATCTGAGAATCAGAAGTACCCTGGGAGGGGGGCAGTCAACCCTGAATGTGAGCCATTCAGTGTCACAGAATGTTCAGAGGTAACACTTAAATATAGGGGTAAGGTTTATCAAAATTCTTTAGAACACAGGTTAAAGGGATGTTAGGCTTGCTGGTCTTATTACCCATACTATCTGTTAGTTCAGTTGCCCCCAAGTCCAAAATAAACCACTTAACACAGAAGGTACAAGAGGCAGAAAGAGGACAGTAAAATGAAGCCAAAGACCAGGTAAGATGTACAAAGAAAAGACAAACAGGACATAAAACCAGACCAAGAACCTCAGGTGGGAGGTGCGATGTCTTGCTTTTTGCTCTGGACAGGGGACTACTGGGGTCCCATTGGACCCCTCCATGTCCCTGATAGGCATCCCACAAAACAGTACTAGACTAACTCACCAGAAGTCCTCTGTAGAAGCTTGCTGCTTTTCTCCGCATGAAAGTTCACCCCGCTAGCCCAGATCCTGGAACATCTCAAGGGGCATTTGCCTCCTGAGGCAGCTCCTCAGTCCCCCTGTGTTCCAGAGCAAAGGTCTGGGTTTAGAATTTGGGTGGGTGGTCTGAATCTTGCTGGCACCATGAGAAAATGTTAATCCCAAATGGTGAGAATAACACTACTATCACTATCACATACAATTTGAGCCAAATTTGAAGCAAACTTGATTTTTATTGCGATATATTCAAGAGCTGGCCAGTGATTGACTCCTATGTTAGGTTAGAGAAGCCCCAAATCCATCTCTTGGGCCCCTTTTAAGGAGTAAAATCATGAGTAGTTTTACAGAGGGGAGACAATAGGACAATAAGGAAATACAAAAATCTTAGAAAAACATCATGTGGTGAAAGACTCCCACAGGGTGTCTTCCCTGGGATGAGACCCCTTGCC
>LOJH01010642.1:9524-27237 GCA_001685095.1 Ellobius talpinus
TCTTTATTAACCAATGAAAGTAACACATAGACAGATGATCCTCCTACACCAGAACTCTTTGGGGGGGGGTTACCACCCAGCTCCCAAATAAATCGCACACAGAGGCTTATTCCTAGTTATGAATGCTCAGCCTTAGCTTGGCTTGTTTCTAGCCAGCTTTTCTTGTATTAAATTATCCTGACTACATTTTGACTCTGGGCTTTTATCTTTCTCTATTTCTGTGCACTTTTCTTAACTTCTTTCTCCATGGCTTGCTGTGTAGCTGGGTGTCCGACCCCTGATGTTCTTCTCTCCTTGTTCTCTCTCCTCCCACAGTCCTCCTATTTATACTCTCTGCCTGCTAGCCCCACCCATCCTTGCTCCTGTCTTGCTATTGGCTGTCCATCTCTTTATTAGGACCATTTGGTATTTTAGACAGGCACAGTAACAGCTTCACAGAGTTAAACAAATGCAGCGTAGACAAAAGTCACACACCTGAAGATAATATTCCCCAGCAACAGCCCTGTGACCCAGTTGTGTGTTTTTGTCCTGTAGTTTGAACATTTCCTGGCGCTGATGAGAGCAATTAGGTCATTGCCCAAAACCCTGAAAAAAACCAGCCCTGACCCTGCACCCAGTCTTAAAGCTATGATCTGCTCTGGCCTAATGATGCCTCTCATCCCCACACCTTGTATGCACTGTGGCACCTCTGCACCTTAGCCCCTTAGTGAACGCTTGGAGCCCCTCTCTCACCCTGACATCCAATGTTTCTTTGAGATCTCAACTGGCTCAGATTCAAGAAAGTTTGAGTAAGTCCCTCTTGGTAATTTCCCCGGGGTAACTACTCACAGGTTCAGCAGGGATGGGAAAAACTGTATGCGTTCATTCTAACTGTGCAGTCATGGAGACGGGCATCAGCATTCTAGAAAAGGAGACAGGATAACCTCAAGAGCAAGTGTGGTCCTCGATATGTGAGCAGTCTTTCTGCGTCTTTGCTTTATCTCCCTTTGTGTTGGCTGAGTTTCTACCAAACCACATGTTTCCTCGTGCTCAGAGGGCAGGTGATCTGCCAGCGTAAGCCTGAGGAGCTGCTGGCCTCCTTGAACTGTTGAAGGTCTGGCTGGCGGCACTTTGCCTGGAACGCTCTGTTGTTGCCGCTGTTTGAGCAGCGGGGTCTCAGGTCTCCAGCTGCTGTGGGCATCTTTGGAGTCCTCCTTCTGTGTGGTGTTGCTCTGTTGTCATGGCTGTTTGAGCAGCAGGTGTCACAGGTTTCCGGGTTCTGTTATTGGGCATCTTTGGGTCTCTCCTGTGTGGTGTTGCTCTATACCATCTAATAATGTCAGGAAGATGAGAAACACAAACCGGTTTGGGGGGAAAACCCTGCGGGTACTCCAGTGTGGAAGGCCCAGGAGCACTGGCCTAGGAAGCAGAGATTCCTTGGTCCACCCCTCCCATTCATCCCTACCTCTGACTGCCACTAGGCTGCCCTGGGACCCTGGCAAGTCCCACTGCCATGGTTTCCAATCAGCTGTAAAGTGAGACCATTGGATGACTCTTGGCTTGCAAATTTTTCAGCACCATGAGCTCCTTTGCTGTTTCTCGTTGTGGGGGCTTCCACCTTTCAGAAGATTCGATGTTGTACATGTCCCTGCAGTTTGTAGTTTAGTCAATTACGTTTCTCTCCTCTCTTCTCCCTTTGTTTTTGGGTGGCTTCATGTTGTTCATGGTGGTGATGGTTGTTTGCTTTGTATAACTCAGACTGACCTAGAACTCACAATCCTTCACCTTCCTGAGTGCTGGGATTAAGGGCATATACCACCATACCTGGATTTTCCAATTATTTTTTAAATGAAACAAAACAAAACCCCACACATCACATTCCACAGCTACCCTCTCCCTTTTAGTGTGTAATAAGAGCACCCAATAGCCCAAGACTGTAATCCCAGCAGTTTTGGAAGACCAAGTTCAAGGTCAGCCCGAACAACTTAGGGAGACACTGTCTCAAACAACAAGAGTTTAAAAAGAAAATGGGAATTACAGCTCAACGCAGACTACTTGCTTAGCTTGGATGAAGCCCTCCCTTGATTTAATCTCCAGTACAGCAAGAAAAAAAATGCCTCCGTTCTACCCTCCTTGCAAATTTTCTGTGCTCAGTCTAACATTTACACCTCTAGTCCTCATGTCATGCATGAACTTTCTAGACCAACTCTTCTTTCCCAATTGCAAATTTGTGCCCTTTGACCCACATCTTTTCATTTTCTCCCTCCCCCGCCCTTGTCAGCCGTTGCCCTTCTCGGTATTTCTGTTGGCAGTTTGAAAAAAAAATCAAAAGATCTGTATGTGAGCAATGTTATTACATGTTTTTCCTTTTGTGTACACACATGTAGCCCCATGGCCTCCAGTTTCATACATGCTGCCACACACAGCAATGTCTCCTTGCCTACTGTTCAGTAATACTGTGTGCTGTATACAACACACCAGTGGTTTTTGGTTTTGCTTTTTCCACTTATGCGGCTTAGATTTTTGTTTGTTTGTTTTGTCAATTTGATACAAGGTAGAGGCATCAGGGAGGAGAAACCTTACTTGAAGGATTGTCTCCGCAAGATTACCTACAGGCAAGTCTGTGGGGGCATTTTCTCCATTCATGTTTGCCATGGGAAGGCATGGCACACTGTAGGTGGTGCCTCTGCTGGGCAAGAAGTCTGGGGGGTATAAAAAGGCAGACTGAGCAAGCCATGGCTAGCACGCCAGTGAGCAGGATCCCTCAGTCATCTCCATTTAGTTCGGGTCTCCAGGTTCCTGCCCTGCCTGACTGTTCCTGCCCTGACTTCCCTCAACGATGGACTGTGATCTGGACAAGTGAGCCAAATGAACTCTTCTCTCCTGTGAATGCTTTTGGCCAGGGTTCTTATCACAGCAACAGGAAAGCAAATGAAGACATTGTCAATCCATCAGTGGATTCTTAAGTTGTATCTTGTCAGTAACGTTTGACAAACATGTGTATACAGAGATCTCCACCGAGGCGCTTAATTTCATTTGCCTGGGCTGCTGTATACATAGCCTCAGGAGGGATTGGTGGGGTATTTTCTTCTTTCATTAACCAAAGACTTTAATCATCAAGGGATTTTTATATCAGGAAATTGACAAAACTCAAGTGGAAGCAAGCATTAACAAGGCGGGCTTTTAGGAATTCTTTGTTGTGTTATTCTTGTAAGTATTCTTTGCATATTGGAAATAGTTATGGCTTTCCCATTACCCCTCATGGCAAACCTGAGCAGCCAAGGCATTTGAGCTGGAACAGTTTGTGTGGGTAAAGACCCTTCTGCACAAGCATTCTAAACCTATGACTGCCTTATGTTGGTGAATAGAAGTGACTGGAAACAGGTATCCAATCAAAAGTGATACGCCAGGGCTGATTTCAGTTCTTTGTGTAGCTCCATCAGTCTTCCTTCATTTTGATGCTCTTATGGGGGCTACTTCCACCTAGGTTGAACTGATGTCTTTTTGCTGAGTTTCCGAGTCAAATTTCCTAATCACAGTAGCCTATCTATACCAACACTCCGGGAGCCCGTGTGGCCCATCAGCAGTGATAAAGGAGGTGGGGCAGACGGCTCTCCAAAACAACAACAAAGGCAGGAAGGTGGGCAAGGGGGCTGCAGGGAGGAGATGGTGCAGTAGGGGTGGGAAGGAGGCCAGAAAGGGTGGGGGCTACAACAACTCAGAGTGTACTTTATACATTCATGAGACAGTCAGAGAGCAAGTTCAATAAAAGTTAAAGAATATGTCTATACAGAGCAAAGGTGAGGGATGGCTCAGTGAATAAAGCACATGCCATGCAAGTGTGAGGGCTGGAGGATTCTAGAACCCACAATGTTGGCTGGGCATGACAGCAACTCCAGTGCTGAAAAGGTGGACAAGGGGACCCTGGAGCAAGCCGTTGGCTAGACAAGCTGTATCCCTGAGGTCTGGATTCAGTGGAGAGACCCTGACTCAACAAATAAAGTGGAGAACAAGCAAGGGAGACTCCTGACGTCCACCTCAGACCTCTATTCGTGCGCTCATACGTGCACATGCCCCTTCACACACATGTGCAGTCACACACAAGCAAACACTCAGTCATGCTCGCGACATACACACAAAAACTACGTCTATACAAAAGAAATATTGTCCCAGTGTCAGCAGCAAAGGTTAATCATACTAGAACTCTTGATTCTCAGCTGCCAAGAGGCTTCTGCCAGACTTATTGCTGTCCGGGGGACCAGCCTCCAACAGCACAGGGCTCAAAGGGAATCCACAGAGTGTGTGTGTATGACTTTTTTATCTGAGGGGGTAAAGAGAAAAGGCAGTCAGACACGCTCTTGATGGTTTCCTTCAGACCTTTCCTTTATTCTTCTTTTGCATTCTCTGTTCTTTATTTTCCTGGTGATTTCCTTCTCGCATTCCTGATGCTTTCCTTCTAACCCGTTTTAACTCTATCATTCTTTTTTCCCTTACAGCTTATACACCCAGCAAAATCTTTTAGGCAATCTAAAAATTACAATGTGGTTCATTCTGTTTGTCAACTGAACGATCACAATGAATACAAGTAAAAAACAGCATGTTTTCCACGTCTCTTACATGATTAAACATTTTACGTATTGCAGGTGAAAAACAAATTATCTCAAGAGCCCCCAAATATTCATACTCAAGCAATTTGTTATAGTGTAATAACAAGCAAGATATTCTTGTACTGGCAGGCTGCATTTGTAGCTACAAAGAAGGGCCAATCATCTTATTACTTATCTTGAAAGGTAATCTTATGAGGAATCTGAAAGGAATCACAAATCTAAACTTTATATATGAAACAGAATCAGTCATCTCTGCTTTAAATCTTTAGGGTGCCTACCCACTTATCAATAGCTTCTTATATCAGGAGATGGAGGACAGAAATGGATATAAGATATTAATCGTCACCTTTGGTCATCAACCAGTCCTAGCAGGAAAGGCACGTCAGCTAATGATAACTGGGCTGCTCTGTTCTTGTTTCCTGACCTTAGAGAGTTCCTCACTCAGCCTTGTGCCTTTCTAAAACTTCCGATTGTCTTGTTGGGATTTTCACCTCAAAGCTATTTGACAGAAACATCTCAGTCTAACCCTAAGTTATTTTCCAAGCTTTATTTCAGCTATGATGCACTCCCAAACCTGGGAGCATACATATTAAGGGTAATAGAATTTAAGCTAGCGGGGCTCCTGGGACTCAATTGCTTTTCTTAATCATCAACCTAAGCCACAGTCTATACAGCTCCTCAATAGGAGCTCATGTGTTCTAGCTGTGTGACTCTTCCTTGTTTTATTTTTTATCATAAAAAGTCTATGTAAACTAGCATTATTATTACTCTCAATTAGACAGTACAGCTTAGGAGGAAATCATCTTCATAATAATCCACAGGTAAAAATGCCCAGTAGAACAGGATGTTTCCATGAGATAAACACACTCCATTACAGGCAGTGAGGATCTCCCCACACCCATTCACACAATGCCAGATACTAGAGAAAAATGGCAGCTACAACCACGTAAAGTCACAGCAGAAGCAAAAGACACTCTGGAGTCGTGGTCTCAGGGCCTTGTCTATCTGAGAACCACCCAATGGGTAGGCAGACACCTTGAGCTTCAGTTGCCCCCTGCTGCTCCTCTGACATGGCCACCGGCAGTGGCTCCTTTTTCTTTCCATATGTTCATAATTTTCACATCATGTGCTACCTGAAGGCAGCATCTTATTGAGTATTCCTAGCTCAAGAATAGATAATCAAAAGCCCAATCCCGTTGCGACTGTGTATCACTTTCCCACAACCATGAAGGTCGGCCATCTGTGGAGGCATGATGGAGGGCTTGGTTTTCCTCCTCGGCTTAGTGGCAGAGGTGGTGAGGGGGAAGAATGAGGAGAAGAGGAGAGGAGGAAGGGGAAGGAAGGAAGAGGAGAGGAAAGAGAACATCAAATAGAAACCCTTGCAGAAAAACTGACCTGCAAGTATTGAGGACATTTATTTGGCTTTGCCCTTTTTGTTTTGTTTTGTTTGTGAGCCCAGAGTCTGCTTCAGCTGTACCTGCTGGATATCATTAGCTGACAGAGGTTAAAAAGGATGCTGAATGCAGATCTAAAGATGATTCAGAGCCTGGAGAGCTGGTTCACTGGTTAAGAGCAACTGTTGCTCTTGCAGAAGACTTAGGTTCGATTCTCAGCAGCCACGCGGTGGTTCACAACCATTGGTAACTCCAGTTCCTGGGCGTCCAATACCGACTCTGACCCTCAGGTATCAGGCCCAAATGTGGTGCGTAGAAGCAAACACTCATACACATAAAATAAGTACAAAACAGTTTAAGTCAGTCATTATTATATATTTTTAACCTACCATACTACAGACACTGTCTAGGAACACAGTGGAAGATAATCATGATCCTTGTTGTCAAGTCTTGAAGTCAAAGAGTTCACAGAGAAATACACCACACTGTATGACAAATGCCATGGGAACATCAGGCAATGCAGAGCAGAGGGTGTTTCGGTACACAGAGGTATCGGGGTTGCCTCAAAGAGGTTGTGACATTGAGGTCGAATCTTACAGTAAGTTTCAATCTAATTGTTAAAGGTGTACAGAGCCATGGAGGCAGAGATGTAAACACTAATAGTCAGAAGTGGGTAGGCTTGAGAAAGTGGAAATTTGGAGACAAGACTGGCACGAGCCAGACTGAAAAGAATCTAGCCTTGCTTGGTGTAAGGCATTATTTTACTCAAAATGCATTTCCCTCGGGACACTGAGATGTGGCTCTCAGGAGACTATCAAGCCAACAAACAGACTTTCATATCTGGTAGTCGTGAAAACTAGGTTTGTTTATTAAAGGTTTGCTTTATTTTTAACCATGTGTAGGCATGTGCGAGTCTGCACACAAGCGCCAGCAGAGACAGGAGGGCACCGGATCCCCTGGAGCTGGAGGCTTGAGCTGCCTGACATGGGTGCTGGGAATCTAACTCCAGTCCTCAGAACAGGGAGCGCTCTTAACTGCTGAGCCAGCTCCTAAGCCCCTAGGCTTGTACATTAAGATTTTGAGAGATAACACATAAGTTGTATTCACACGTATTTTTTTGCTTTATCATTTCAAAGATAGTCTAGAATTACTATAAATCACCAATTTTTACTGACGCTGTTTTAAAAATTAAACATTCATAAATTTGTTGCAGGAACAGATGTGACAGGCGGATTTGTCGAACAGACACTTTCAATTTCAGAGAAACGATTTATAGCTTTGAAATGTGTATTAATGTGTTAACCACACATCCCCCGCCTTTTAATCGTTGAGCTTATTAAATAGATAGAAAAGCATGATTGCATTTGTTATGGTTTTTGTCTCTAAGAGGCAAGTCACGCCCACTCCCAGTGACCCTGCCCGCCTCCCCCCCACCCCATCTTGGATCTCTGTTCTCTCTCGGTGCCCTGTGTCTCTCTTGGGGCCCCTCTCTGTCCCTCTTTCTCTCTTCTCTCTCTCTCTCTCTCTCTCTCTCCTTTCTTCCCCCCTTCTTTAAGTAATAAATATCCAATTCTAGTCCATACAATGTGTCTGCCCACGTGTCTCCCACCCACGCGCCTGCCTCTTGCCGCTGGGACTCTGCACCTTCGGGGACTTACTGTCGCCTGCCCACCAGTCCGCCCCACTGCAAGCGGAACCATGCCCGGGCTCGCGGCTGCTCCGCCAGGGATCTTTAAACATTTTTAAAAGCATTTATCTTGAAAGTGTATCTATGAATAAAGCACGCTAATGTTCTATCGATACTATAAATTTGGCTTATGTGCTTACCACGAAACGTCTGCAGGAAGTTAGTGAGGACTGGAGGTTGCTATTGGAGGCAGAGAGCATACGCTTGCACACACCTGTGTGAAGAATAAGCAGCAAGTGGGCAGAGCCGCAGTGAGAAGGAAGCTTGGGAAAAGAAACTGGGTCATTATGAAGAAGGGGGGGAACTGGGATTGGTATGTAAAATGAGAAGAGATTGTTTTAAAATAAATAAATAAATAAAGGTTAAAAAAACGCTAATAAGATAAGCATGGATAGGGGAAAGGTCACAGGGCCCCACCTCTGGATGAAGAGTTTTTGGCAGTTAAGGACAGCTGGGAGGACATCCAGTTCCAGTGCTCGGCCTTAGAAATGTATGCATACAAGCAAGTCTAAATGGACTCAGCAGGTTGTATTGACGCATCTATTCACACGCACACATACACACACACAAACACACACACAAGCACACACACGTGCGCGCGCCCCACCCCCCACAACAATAATAATTAAAGAAGCCATGAATTTGGCAGGGGGCAGGCATTGGAAAAGTTGGAGGGAGAAGGGAGGGAGAAATGATGTAAATATACTTTAATTAAATAAAAATAAGTTTAAAGCGAAAATGTTACTAAAGAAAGCTTTCATGTGTTAAATAAAGTTTAGCAGTGTAGAAAAGCAGCAGTAAATATTTACAAACCAAGCCTACAGAAGAGTGTGTGCACATAGTGCAACAGTATACAAAATGCGCACAGCAGGAGGAGTGTGCAGTTAATTGTTTGGCATTTTCTGCATGCCAGGCACTCAGGTCGCTGTTTCTTTCTCTCTTGGCCTCTTTACTGCCCTTCCACTCAGTTAGAAGAAAAATCACAACGTCCCTCTACCACGACGCCAACCTTCTCCCATTGTACTATACATAATTGCATGGCTGTGTATTTTTAAATATATCAAGCCCAGCCAGGACGTGCATATGGGAGCTTTCCGCAAAATAACTGAAAGCTATCTTGTGAATGAGTGGCACCAGCTTTTTCTCTCAGCCCGGAGCCCTTCCTCGGAATTTAATTCCGAAAGACACCGCTTTATTCGTTTTTAAAGGTTCAGGCGACCCTCAGGTGGGAGAATGGAGCTGATCGCATCGCCGGGCCCGCGTCTGCAGCTCCCTCGTAGAGTTCCTTCAGCCTGAGATCCGCGCCAGACCCAGGGGCCACACGGGAAACTTTAAACTGTGACCCCAGAGGAGGTCAAACTGTACACTCACTGGCTTTTGTTCCTTGTGATCTGGAAGATCAAAGGCCAGAGGTGAAATTGTTTAAAAGGGCAAAAGGTTGGAGATAAGGTTGTATCTTATCTCAGCCCTGTCTGTAGGTGGCACCACTACCTAAGGCAGCTGCGATGGGGTGGGGCAGGGAGAGGGGGTTGTCAGGGCAGGGGAACAGCAATGTGTGGTTTCACTTCGGAGTGTCAGCTTCCCATCCAGTAGTTGGCAATAGTAGTCTTCCCAGATGTCTAGCATCACAGGCTTTTCTCTTGATGTCAAAGAAAATGAGCTGTTGTGGTTTAATATTTAATAAGACTCAAAGCTTGGCAGAAGCTCAGGGATCCCTGTGATACGAATCTGTGACTTCCTGGCCTTATTTGTCTGTCTGCAGCACACAGGGATGCTGAGGAACCACCACAAGGTTATCTTTCTGAGTCTATTTTGTTCTTCCTTGAATGCAGCACACGGCTGGGACCCATCCTGGGTAAATCCTAGTCCCAGAAGCAGAATACAACAGGGCTGAGAGAGGTACAGTCGCTAAGTTCTGACTCAGACAATTTCCTATCGAGTCATTTTCGGTCTGTTTCAGCTCTGTCAACACACCAGGGGCACTGGGGACAGCCACTTGACTCCTGGAAACTGGGCCGAGAGTGTGACTGTTGTGGCAGCTGCCGCCAGAGTGCAGCTGAACGGGGCACAGTCGCAGCTGTGGTTCTGGTGACAGGCGACTGCAGTGGCCTCACCCACTTTCCTATTCGTCAAGCATGCTAGCAAAGGACCCCACACTGTGTGGCCTCCGGGAGAAGGTGAGGGAGAAGGTGTGGAAGGGAGGGGAGAGGGCTTGTGGTGGTGTCCCGTGCTGAAAGGCTCGGCTGGCTGTCTTGATTGGCACAAGCTGCACACTCTCAGAGGCCTCCAGGAGGGAGATGCAGGGGTGAGTGGGGTGGAATGGTGCTGGCTGGAGCCTTCCTGTGAATTCTTCACATTCCGTCTATTCGGAATAATGTGCGCCTGAGTAGGGGTCCCATGCCTGAGTAGGGGTCCCATGTAGCCTTTACAGCAGTACCTCATAAAGCCTGGAGAGATGAGATGACTCTACAGCCATCAGAACCCGGTGACCGTTCGTGGATTGCTACATGCAAAGACATCTTTGGATCAAAGGACTTGTGTCTGATCACAGTAAATCCCCCCAGGCCTGAAACAAGAATTAAGAGGATTCTCCATTTTATCCACTCCGGAACACTTTTCATAGACTATGCAATTAACTGTGCATTTATTTTAAAATCGTTTTGGGGAATTTCTCATGCAGGTCCAGTGTCCCAAATGAGTATTACCATCCCCCACATCCTTTACTTGCTAACAATGGGGCCTTGGGCAAATCGCTTACCTGATTGGCAGTTCCCATACCTGTGAAGTGTAAACAGTCAACCCACCTCAGAGGTTGTTGGGAGAATGGAGATTACTCCAGTGGCAGGTTCAGCACTGGGCATCTTAGCTTCTATTGTGAGTTTTGCTTAAGAGAGTTTATAACAAGTAATATACTTGCATGACTTTACTGTCAGAGAAGTAGTCATTGTCTACATTCTTTGAAAAAATGATTATTTTTTATTATTTTTATGTATGTGTATCTGTATGGGTCTGTGTGTGGATATATGAGGGCAAGCACCTGAGGAACTCCGAAGACGGTATCTGAGTTCCTGCAGCTGGAGTCTCAGGTGGTTGTGAACTGCCCAGTGTGGGTGCTGGGAACCGAACCTGGGTCCTCTGCAAGAACAGTGCCTGCTCTTGCCTTTTAGGCCATCTTTTCAGTCTTCACTGCCTACATTCTTATAAATATGATTGACAGTAATGTTAATCAATGGGACCACAAAGGAAACCATCCAGTTAAAACCTCAAAAGGTCTTTCTCCTGAGCCGTTTACCCCTAGCCACGGTTCACACCAGATATCAGAACCTAGTGACCAAGTAAAGGGAATATATTAGAATCTTCTGAACGTGGGTGGCCTCAAGAGATTTAAAACCAAATAACTCATCAATGGCCAGCATATTGTTTAGCTTAATATAATAGTATCCTCACATGGGAATGCAATGTGGGCAAATGGCCTAGCCAGGAAAGGACAAAAGCAGCCATTGGAGGTGAGCAGCTTGCCTCATGGGTGCTTCTAAGATGACCCCTTGCTCTCTACAGCCTCTTACTGGTGAGGACAAACAGCTCCTAGTTCCATTCTGAAAGGTACCTGGGGGTGTGTCTGGTGCTGTCTATGCAATCAATTCTCTTCTTCGGAGCTCAGAACCTCCCCCACCCAGGAGATTGGCCCCCTCTTGCTTGAATACATAGGGAGTATGCTGTCTACCCCTGTCCTAAGAGACACACCATAGAAGGCAGGGAAGACTGAGGATTGAGTGTTAACAGTGCCTACACTGGACGGATAGCAGGCCAACAGGATTGGCATCTGTCTTGGGGGTACCTTGCCACCACACATCCTGGCTTCAACTTCACATAATCATACTAGTAAGTTTGAATCAAGGGATAAGAGGCAGCTGGGAGTAGAGGAAATAAAGAGTTCCCATTTGTGCAGCTATTGAAGTTTCTAAGAATTTTGTAAGTATGTCCTCACTTGAACCTCCCAGAAGGCCTGGGAGATTGGCATGGTCATTTCAACTCACGGAGGAACTGGAGCTGGGGAGGCAGCTCAGTCTGAGAACACTTGTCCATCATGTGTGAGCCTGGGTTCATCTCCAGAACTACCAAAAGCAAAGGGAAAACATCCCCAAACTCTAGTCAGAGTAACCTGCTCCATGGAAGGTCTGCTAGGTTCCTAGGCTGCATGTGCTGTGAGCTTTGTGCAACCACAGGCAAGCTACAGAACTCTTGGGGTGTCAGCGGCACCTGTGTGGCTTGGATCCACTGACTGTAAATGAATCTTAGTGCTTCTAATGATCACAGGGCATCCTTCACCTCAAATATTGTCTAACTCACCTCATTAGACTCACTGAACAATCCCTCCATCAATGTCCACTCTGGCCAAGGACCCACATTTCTGAAGGAAGGTTGAACCTTCCTCCTTTCTGCTGATACACTTTGGCACCCACTCCAAACACCAGAAACTTCACAGACCCCCCCATCATTTACACTCGTGGAGAGAACAAGGATTTTGGGGTACATCTGCTGTGGCAGCGTCCTGTGAGGCAGAGAGGCCTTGTGTCTGGGACTGGTACTGGGCCTGGGGCTGAACTAGAAGGAGATGGAATTCCACGCTGAAAGGCAGAATGCTCTTCCTCCTGGATGGGCTTTAAAGGCTGCCTAAGTCCCGGAGGAGGCTGAGGTTCTGCAGTTAGTGGCATCCTGTGCTGAATGGGCTTCTGTGGGACAGCCTTGCTCTCCTGTTCTTTGATTCCCCCAGAGCAGGAGTTGGAAGTTTCATCAGATGTAGAATGAAGAACACAAGCTTACTCAGGCTGCAGGCCGTCCCATCTCGTGCTTGGCCATCATTCTTAACCTTTCACTCACGGTCTTTAGCTTGGAGCCTGGCTAAGGCATGCTCAATCATGATTGTAGAGGACTGCCTTTTGGGCTTGTTTCCATTGTTAGTTAAGTGGGTGTTTGTCTACAGTCTTCGCAGGCTAAGCGGCATCAGCCTCCAATAATAGACCCAGAACAGTAAAAGGTTGAAAGCATTGGTTGCGGGGGATGATAAAGTCCTGGTGTTTTGATCTTGATGCCAGGCCTTTCCTCAAACTGCCAGCTTGGCTCCCATGTTAGACACAACACTGGGCTGGGAGGGGTGTGGGAGAATCTGGCTACTCAGGGTGCCATTTCTTATCGAGTGCTGACCTCACTTATAGAAGGAGGGGGAGGTGTATGGGACCAGAAAGATCAGCACATACTGGGCTCGGGATGGCTAGTCACAGTTCTGGAACATTTATTTAAAAAGGTCCATAAACTCTGCTAGCAAGTATAGGAAATTCATTAAGGTCTTATTTTGTTAATTCGGTGTTTGCTTTCTATGAGCACACAGCATGCTGGGAGAAGCAGGCATTTATAAATAGCTTGTATTATGGCTGACCCATAAGTGCGTTGGGAGATACATCCCACAAATGTGGTACCCCGAGAGTCACTGGGAGGGTCCCCAGAACACTTTGGAAGTGCACGAGATTAGGACTGGGTTTTTAAAACAAGTCTTCTACATAGACTCAGAGAGGGAAAGAACTTGAAAGAGGGGAAAGGAAGCAGGCATAGGTGGAGCCTGGATCAGACAGAGGTGGAGATGGTAGAAGCAGCGGTGTGTTAGCCACACTCTACTGTGTGTGAAGAAGGCATAATGCCTGACAAAAGCAGCTGGAGGGAGGGGTCCTTTTAGCTTACAGTCTGAAAAGAAGCTATTCATCATGGCAGAGAGAGCAAGGCCACTGGTCCCTGAGCCTTCTGTATGAGAAGGCAGAACACGGATGCCCGTGCTCATCTTGATTTCTCCTACGTATTCTTCTGGGACCCCAGCCCATAGAATGGTGCCAGCGACCATGAGGGTAATGAAGGACAAAGCTAGGGTGAAATCCATAGTGTGATATGCGGAAGCTTGGGTCTGTCTTCCTTCTGTCCCTTCCTCCTTTCTCTTTCGGACAGGATCTTGTGTACCCCAAGCTGTCCTTGAATTCCTCATGTAGCTAGGGATGATATTGAGCTTCTGTCCTTCCTGCCTCCCCCTCCAGGGTGCTACAGTGTTAGGGATCAAACTCAGGGCTTCCTGCAAGCTAGGCACAAACCCTACCAACTGAGCCCCGATGGTAGCTTTTTACTTTATTCCATGAAAATCTAGTGAAGGAGTGGAAGGAGAAGGTTCCACAGTGTGCTGGGTTTGTTTTTCAGGAAGCTCACGAAGGCACCAGGGTGTCGGATGGACTCATTTTGGATGATGAGGGTGGGGGATAGAGACAAAAGCATATTGATGCATTTTAGGCAGAATATTTGGGCACTAAGACTGATTCAGGAGGAGGGGAAACATTCAAGAGGCAGCATGAAGTGCTCACTAAAGGTTTTTATAGTTCAGACGTGTGCCCTTCTAGAGCAGATTCTATATTAGCACAGACATTAGGCTTTTGGCTGCTCCCGCGGGACAGAGTTACAGTGGCTCCTTGTGGCCTCCTGGATCACACCCAAGCTTCCTGGGCTGTCTTTCAAGGATCCATTAGCTGGCTTCTCTACAGTTCCTTCTACTGTGGTCTACAGATGCTCACTCATACCTGAAACATTTCGGTCTTTTTTGGCCAAGCGAAACTATGCATGGTCTCTGGCCTTGCCTTGGTTCCTGGTAAGGCCACTCAGCTGAGGCAATCTGACATAACCTCAGCCAGTCTGGCACTCATGCACAGATAAACACAGGCTTGAATGCTCACCTTGGCCTCGCTCTCTTAAGTTCAATGCATTCCATCCTGCTAGGGCTCTACAGGCCTCACACTGCTCTGAGCTATGACAGAGAGATTGTTATACCTCATGCAGGCTCCTAGGGGAGAGACCAAGATGGGGCAAGGTGGGTGAGGCTCAGCCACGCACTCCTCTCTGCCTCTACTTCAACTACTTGTGCTCAGCTTGGGGGGTTCTATATATGAGTTTATGGGGGAATACATGTGAGCAATTTCACTGCGGTAGAAAGGGCTTTGAATGCAATTACCCACATAAACTTCTTTTTTATGCAAAAAAGAAGTAGGAGTTTTTGTTCTGTTTGCTTTCTAGACAGACACTTACAGAGGTACAAGGACACAGGGGTAGAGGCTTGAGCAAAACACAAGGGAATAGGTACACTGTGCTGGGGCCATAATTTCACTACCTGTTCATGGGTAGAACAGTTTGTGTTCCTTTGAGAAACTCTGTAGTCCTTGACTCAAAAGGTGGTGGCCCTGTGAATCTGCACGGGGCAGGAGGTGGTGAAGAAGCCAGGTAAGTCATGATGGGGATGTGCTGCCTGTGAGGGTGGAGATGATACAGGTGTGTCTGGGGTGACCTCAAGGGCCCAGGATGGGAAGCATCCTTCATATGTGCCACCCATGCCCAGTCTCCTCTCGAAAGGGTCCGATGGCATATCCTGTGCATTCAGAAGTTGAACAGTACTAAGACACCTGTCCCTGACAAACAATGTCAGCCTCGGGTGTTTATTTTTAGCTTTAGATGCAGCCCGCCCTGCTCTGCCCTTGGCAAAGATGGGAAGAAGCTGTAGGTCAAAGCCAGAGTAGGAGTTTGCCTCATGGGAAGTGTTCTGCTCCCTTCTTCCCCTCTTCTCTAAGAGTCTTCTCATGCTGGGCTGAAAGAAAGCCTGCCTATGAGTGCAGAGAGGTAGAGCTTTGAGAGGTTCCTCTTCTCACGAACAGTGGTGCAGCTGCCCAACCCAAGGGCATTCAGTCAGCGAGCTCTGTCTCATTGCCCATGCTACACTGTGTAAGCGCTGCTTCTCCTGATGCTAGGTTCACATCAGGACCACCCTGCTTTTCGATGGGCCAACCTGTAAGAGTAACGACACGAAGACCATCTGTGTCGGGATGTCTGCCAGGGCCGGCACTAGGGCTTTATTTACTCTTCACAAATCAAATGTTTGTTTGTGTTCTTTCCAGTCATTCATTTGGGGGTGTATTTATTTAGTGTCTTAAATTACTCTGTGCTAATAATAATTGTTTCAGGGGTGGGAATAGTAATAAGAAAGCCAAAGCTTTTAACACAGTAGGATTTATATACTAATGGGGAGACATACAGCATATGAAAATCATAGACATTCTTTGAAGTATTGCTGAGATGATATGGATATAGTGCTCTTTTAATACAGCGAAAGGTGATGGGGCAATATGAAAGGTAATAAAGAAATATGTGATGTTGTGGAGTTGGAAGAATGATGGAAGTTAAGATGTAAATTACGTTTATGTAGTCACAGCCTATTAAAATTTCAGTTATGGGGCTGAAGAGAATGGCTCAGCAGTTAAGAATCATTGCTGCTCTTCCAGAGGACCAGAGTTCTATTCCCAGAACCTACACTGGGTGGTTCACAACTGTTTGTAAGTCAAGCTCCAGGGTACTGACACCTTCTTCTTGCTCCTGTTGGTATCTGATTGCATGTGTGCATGTTTAAACACACACACACACAAGCTGACAATAAGTCTAAGAAACTAGATTTTAGTTATAAACAAGGACACAGGCTATGAAAAAAAACAACTTTAATTATGACTTTCTCATTCGAGCCTGTGGCTTCTGATGGCCTTGCACAACCCCCAGTATGCTGAGAGAAGAATATGAATAAAGGGGAAGAGAAAGAAAGAATCAAGGCTGATGTCTAAGAAAATCTTGTGGGCTACTGACCATTAAATCAGGCATTTATTAAGCCTGATGTTTTTCACAGAAGCGTAGTGGACAGAGAGAGCAAATCTGTATCAGATGGATGTCTACTCCAATAACCAAATTGTCTCCTCCATGATAAAGAATCCAGTACAATCGACCTCTGGACATATGTTACAAGTGGTACCTTTAGGCTGTCGTGCCATAGTGAAGATTCAAGGTTAGTTACTGCTCCTAGGACATTGTGTTCTCACCAGTGATGTGGCCAGGTCACCTGTGTATAGGAATGTCCATGTTGTTGAACCTGTCACTCAATCCCAGTGATTCTCATACTCATTGAAGAAATATTAGGGTGAGAAGAAAAAAAGACTACAATTCTTAGAGCAAGGGATGTTGTTTCCTGCTTGAGAGCCCCCACACTTTTAACAGAGCGTTCTCATGGAACAAACAAATTTTTACATCCTGGACCCATTACAAGTATTCATATACTGTTTCCTCAAAACTCTTTGTCTCAGACATTTCAGTTAATTCTTTCAAGTTCTCAATTGTCCAAACCACTAGCTATTGTCAATGGATTGGCTTACATCTAGTTCTCAAGTCATTCTTCTCCCAGATAAAATGTATTTGACAAGTCCACTCCAAGCTCTGCACAATAGTAGGACTTCCTTCCCTTCTCGGTATTCCCTCAGGGCTGCCCCTTAAGCAGTTCAAAGACAGCACCCTGCTTACTGCTGTTGTCTGCACACTGTACTGATCCACCTGTGGCCAGGATTTCTAGGCTGAGCCTGGGATGGAGATGCTGCATTGAAATGGACTCCCTGGTTTCATAGATGGCTCTAGACTCTACTTGGCCACCAGTGGCAGAGTGGGTATAGTTATCGTGAAGGGCGTGAAGGTCAGAGACATAACCAATGACCCTTAAGAGCCATTGAATTTGGGGCTGGAGAGATGGATCAATGGTTAAGAACATAGCTGCTCTTTCAGAGGACTTGGGTTTGATTCCCAGAACTACATGGCAGCTAATTCTAGTTCCAGGGGTTCCAAAGCCCTCGTCTGGCTATGTGTACCACGAATGTGGTACAGAGACACATATATCAACAAATACTGATACATAATATAATATTTTAAAGTCAACAAATGGTTAGACTCACTATGGATCCTCCAGAGCAACCTATAAGGGCAGCTTAATAAATTCCTTCCTGATACCCCTCCCATTACACTCTCCTCTCCCAGTCCTCCTCCCTCACTGGCTCCCTTCTCCATTCCCAAGCACTCACCCTTCTACTCTCATGTAGTGATATGGGGGGGCGCAGGCCTGCTTTTTGTCCAGCCCAGCTCCCACACGGCTAGCTTATACCCCG
>LOJH01010643.1:14254-27236 GCA_001685095.1 Ellobius talpinus
CTCTCTCCTCTCTCTCTCTCTCTCTCTCCTCTCTCTCTTTCTCTCTCCCCACAAGTATCGCCTCTCCCCCAATACCCAGTTTCTTAGATGGCGTCAACATACCTGAGTTTACAGCGAATCCTCGGTCGGGTCTGGTTTTTTCCTCACCGCTGCAAATCCTTTTAAAGGAGTGCTTCGGTTGGGGCTCTGCTTGGAGCTTTGGTTGGCTGGCCGGCTGGCTTTTCTATTTGTTTTGTTTTTAATTTGCTCGGGGAAAGGGAAGAGGGTGGGAAACTAAACCCGCCCCACAACACATTTTTTTCCCTTGTGTCTTTCAAACCAACCCACCCTCTCTCTGCCCGCGGGGATTAAGGGGTTGCTATCGCAGTCCCAGGCAGTTTCCAAAGTGGCAGGAGGCCTGGAGAAGTTACACAGCCCTCCGCAGGTGCCGCCCAAATCAACAGCCCTGGTCCCCAGACCCGCTGCGTCCTGCTGCGCAGCCCTGGGCGACCCCGTGCCAGGGGTTCAGGACGGAAAGGTGGTCCCGCCTGTGTCGCGGGGAGATGCGAAGCAGGGAATGCCTGGGTTCTGTGTCGCTGAATCTGGAGGTGCTGGTCACTAGCGCGCGGGCGCGCCGCTGTGGGGCACTGGCCACACAGGTGACCGCGCGGCAGCTGGGACGCTGCGCGCGTGGCCGAGGCAGGCGCTTGGGCGAATCTTTGGGCTGCTCCTGTCCTCCGTGGCCTCTACAGCAGCAGGTGTGGGAAAAGCTGCACTAATAAACACAAGGACTGGGAGAAGTGGGAAAGGGAACAAGAGAAGACCCCCAAACAGGGAAGTCGTGAGCTCCCTGTCCCCCAAAGTGCATCAGTCATCATCTCTGCCTTGCTTATCCCAAAAGGAAGGAGGGCCATTCCTTAATCTAGTTGGCTAATGATCCCCTCGTTTTCCATCCTGGAACTCAATGACATTGATGCAGCAAGTAGGGGGGAAAGTATCTGTCGTTATAGGGAGTCAGATTCCAATCGCAAACTATATAAATATTTTGTTGTTCTCTGATCAAAATGTGTATTCATTTATCTGTTTACTTCCTTAATGAATGTTTATTGTGCTATATTACTTTCTTTGAACTTGGGGGAGGAGGACATACGCGTTCATAAAATTTCCAGTTTTACAGCTGATCTGAAGAAAAACAGAGTGAAGATGAAAGAATAAAAATAAGTGGAGATACTTTAGATTGGGTAAATAGCGATACACAAAGGGCTTTCAAGGTTAATTTAACCCGCATTCCCCCCAGGAAGGCCATCCAAAGTGGGCACAGTGAGTGTGTTGCCCGAATTAACCCAGCCACAACAGGGTTGAGATGAATTCATCCTTCAATACTGGGATGGGTCTTCACCCCAAAGGCAAGTGTCCTAACGATAAAAGGAGAGGACGGCACAGGTATGAAGAAGGCAACCTAAACCAAAGGCAGACACTGGAATTGTGTGGTCAGCTCCTGCTCCAATGGCTGAGCCATTACGGAAGCTGCCACCCGTGGGATCTGTAATACATCTCCTCCCCGCAGACACGTTCTTTCAGGACCAGGGACACTTTTCTGACAAGCACGTGGCCCTGCGGACCGTATGTTGAAGCCGATTTATTCAGAAATAGCACAAGTACTTATTAAATAGGCTTCGTGGACATCTGAGATAGGCAGCGTCAGTCTAGAAAAGCTTACCTTCGGTTTTCACCAAACTGTGGCAAATAAGCAAACGGACGAATGTTAGATAGAGGATAAAACTGAAGCGGAGAGTTTGGTGTCTCCAAATTATTATTATTCTAACAACACAAAAAGAAACCTTAACAGAGTAATTAAATAATCAAATTAGCACATTCATTTCCTGTGGTTGCTATAACAAATTACTACAAACACAATGCTTAAAACAGTCGAGATTTATCCTTTCTGCTCGGGACCTCAACAGGTCTGTAGTCTCTCTCGCCTTCCTGAGTCACCAGGGGACACTCCAGCCTTCCTCTTCCACCCCTGGATCTCAGGCATTCTTTGTTTGTGGTCACATAATTCCAGCATCTGCCTTTGTCTTACCCTGGTTTCTTTGCTCGCGTGTCTACTGTTTCTATTGTAAGGACAATGTCCTTTGGGGTGAGGACCCCTCCCAATATTGAAGGGTGATTTCATCTCAACTTCCTTAACTTAACAATGTCTACAAAACTTGCCTTTTTTCAAATATGGTGATATTCGTAGATTCTAGGGATTGGGTCAGGGACATTTATTAAGAGGAGAACCACTAATGAACCCATCACAACAACTACTCCTGAGTGTACACCCAAAGGGATCTAAACTTGCACACCCATGCTAACAGTTGCACTATTCACACTAGTTAAGAAATGGAGTGAGTCTAAATGTCCATCAACAGAGAGCCGAGGCGGGGTGTGCCTCAGTTGGTCAAGCATGGCCGTGCAAGCGTAAGGATCTGAGTTTTATCCTCAAAATCTATGTGAAAATGGCAGATACTAGAATCTGTAATCCCAGAATTTGGGAAACCGAGACAGGAGCACCTCTGAGGCTCACTGGCCAGTCTACCCTAACTGGTAAGCTTTAGGCCAATAAAAATCCTGTCTCAAAAGGGATGAACAGTGTCCCGAAGATGACATCTGAGACTAAGATTGTCCTAAACACACATACACAGTAAAATTAAAAAAACAAAAACAGATGACGAATGAAAAAAGAAAGCAGTTTGTATAAAAAAATGGTTTATTCAGTCATAAAGAAAAATAAGGTCATGATTATCCAGGAAAATACATACAAGAGGAGATCACTATGTTAAGCAAAATAAACTATATTCAGAAAGACAAACTAGAGAGAGAGAGAAAGAGAGAAAGAGAGAGAGAGATGTTAAAGTAGAAAAGAACGTATATGGGAGAGGAGGGAGGAGAAAAGAAACAGGATACAGGCGACATGCGGCAAAGGGGGAGGTAAAGACTGGAAAAGGGGCAGGGAGGGTAGAACAATGGTGGAGGGGGGAATGTGGTAGAGAGGGAGTGAATGGAAACAAGACAAAATGGCACATGGGTATTAAATGCCATGCAGAAACCCGTTGCTTCACATGTTAACTTCAAGAAAAAAAATTAAAACCTGGGCATTATGAAAAATAACTACCCTAGAAAAAAGTACAGAGGCCCAAAGTCTTCATTCCGTTGGAGTCCCATGCATTGCTTGAAGGTTAAACCACAACCACTGCAAGCCCCCACTACTGCTGAAGTGGATCCCACCGAGATATGTCCGTATTTCTGCACCATGTCATAGCACTGAATGTCTATGTAGCACCCCTAGCTTTACATTCTAATTAACTGGATACCTTTGAATCTCCACCTTGCTGGCACAAGGCTTCATTATTTATCTCGGGCATGGTAAAGAGCTGTGAAGGAATAAATGGGTTAGAAAAAAATCACAGCCAGTCGGTTAAGAGTCATCCCTACACTGAAGAGCATCTCTATTGGGAGATAGAGTTCACCAGAGCAAAACGGATTAGCACCCTGGCTCACTCCATATTTTTTTGGAAGGGAGGGGAAAAATCCATAAAAGGAAACTTAGTGTAAAAAATAAATGAATGTGTTCACCTTTTTTCTCTTTTGAAAAAAATCAATAGAGTGCACATTTACACAGAGGCAAACCCCACTGGGAACAATCAATCATGACTGAGCTTACCGCTACATAAACTGGGTAAAATATCTTATCCAACTATTTTGGTTGTTAGTTTCAGAGTGTAAACACTGCCTGATTATCGCCTTGGAAATCTTGATGCAGCCTTTCATGAACACCTGAACTTCCGTAACCAACTCTCTCCTGGACCACCTCTTTCCTCCTCAGCTTTCCTTCTCATTCTTCACTCTTTACATCTAAACCCTCAACCAACAGGGATGCAACCACTATACACTAAATAATCACACTGGGTGACTTACGGGAGTCACAGACTCATCCAGCAACCAACCTTGTGGTCAGTGATTTGGACTGTAACCACAATCCAGAATGAGTCTCCTGTTACACACACACACACACACACACATGCACGCACACATGCACACACGCACACATGTGATTGAACTTCATGAAATGAGTACATGACCACATAGATCTAACAACGAAAGAGTACTGTACTTGAAAACTTGTAGGATGTTGCAGTTTGTTTTTTAAAAGAAATTCACTAATACAATCAATAATGACAAATATCCAATCAAAATCTTAGATGGCAGTAAAGGCCCTCTTCTGTTTAATTATACTGAACTGCATTTGCTGGGTAAATAATGAAACTACTTCATTAAATAATGGACTCTAAGGCCCAAGTAAACACTAGCAAAGAAAACCTTTTACATAAAGGTGTTTTAAGTTAGGGTCATATGACATGCCAGTAGCTGATAACCGGCAGACCCACTTGAGTAAAGAGTAGCTAGTCCCTCTGTCTGTACCAGGAATTCATTTAATACGGGGACGTTCCAAGCAGATAATACAAAACTGATAGCATTACAGCCTAAGATCAATTTTCCATATTAAACACAAGCAGTGCCTCTAAAACACACTCAATTCTTAGCAGGTTTTAGCAAGGTATTCTAAACAAAATAGCTAACAATCAATGAAAGGAAAATAAAGCTTTAGGAGGGAAATCGAAGAATAAGAAAAATCCAAGTTCTAACATAATTGTGAAACAGGATAATATCAACAAATCAAGTAGAGCTAACTGACAGGCTGGCGATGATTTCTTTAAGTTGATGATATTCAAAAGCTCTTCTAGCAAAGGTGTTGTCTATAGGCTCAGAATGAACCAGCTCCTCTGCTGTTCATAATGTATTATAATATATGTTATATACCATAAGTCATACATACTGTGTAATAGATTATACTCATGCTGTTGCTCTATGAATGCTTTTTGAGTGAATACATGTCATGAAAAGAAACACGAGGGGAACAAATATATTTAGAACAAATAACTATCTTATGGTCAAGCCCTGTGCTGTCAGAAACAAATACTAGGGACTAGAGAGATGAATCAGTGCTTAAGAGCATTTGCTGTTCTTGGTAGATGACTGGAGTTTGGTTCCCAGCACTCACGTTGGTAGCTCACAAATGCCTTTAACTCCAACTTCAGGGAATTTGACACTGTCTCCAGACCTTCCATACCGTATGCACATTCAAATGCTAATGTGTGCACACAATAAAATAAAATAAATCTTAAAAAAAATACTGTCCAGATGTGCTGGTACATGCCCTTAGTCCCAGGCCTTGGGCGGGAGAGGCAGAGGCAGAGACAAAGAGAGAGGCAGGTGAATTTCTATGAGTTCCAGCTAACCTAAAGTGATTGTATGTTCATTTCAGAGTCAGACAAAAGGGCCATTTGAAAACAGCTATACAGGAGTATGTGTCCCTTATTAAATGAGCCCTAGGAAGTAAAACCATTCACATGGTCCTGAAAAGCTGAGGCAGCCCAGCTAATGTTCAGTCTGTTTTCCCACCTAGTGCCCCAATCCATAACTCATTTATTTCATCTAAATCCCTCCCCGTGTGGAATTCTGTTGGCAAGGATACAGAAGAATCATATTCCCTTGACTGCCTGCCAGGGAAGTTCACAGTGTTCCTCCTTACACTGTAATCCAAAACTAAGTAGCAACAGGCTGGAGAGATGGCACAGGGGTTAGGAATGCTTGCTACACAGTCAAGAAGACCAGAGCTCAGACCACAATACCCGTGCAACAAGCCAGGCACGGTCCAACATACATACCCCTGTGATCCTGGCACTGATGGGGCCAGAGGCAGCAGGATTGTTACGGTTTGCTGGTTGCCTGCACAGCTGTTGAGTTCCAGGGTTTGGGGTCTTGCTCAACAGTGAAGTGCTTGCCTAGCAGAGGGGAGGTTCAGTGAGAGCCAACAGCCTCAAAGGATTTAGGTAGAGAGTCATAGGAAAAGCCACCTGATGGCCGCCACTGACCTCGGCGCATACACAGGCGCGCTCACACACCATACGCGCCTCGCACACACACATAGGTAACATTGTTTACAATTTTGTATTAAGGATGAAAATTATTTCATGCAAGATGAAATATCAGTACCAGAGCATGATTTTTCCCTCTGGGATTTATTAACATGGTTTCAATACTTCATGCTATATCTTTATATTTGTTGTCTACCCACCAATTCATCAGAAGTGGACACCAGCGTGTAAGAAAATTTTATAAACTCACCAGGTCTTACAGGTGAGGCAAATTTATTATTTCATTGCCCCCGAAATATAGTGAGACATAAAGTTATAAGAATAAGTATTGGGAACTTACTCTTGAAAGGGGGCTATAAATACACGATTGGGCTGAAACGAGAATTCTGCCACTAAATAGAGTTTTGCACTGAAACGCTTTTCAATCTATGTCCCTACAGAACTTGAAGTGGCCAATACCTCTGATTTTCCTGATGCTCCATCTGTACACACACACTACCAACCAATTTTCACATAGCATAAAGCATGTTGTTCTCCGCAGGAACATAATGGGATTTGAGAGCGAAGCCCACCAGGCCTATTCACTGGCCAGCAATCCACCTCTCGCCGGCACCAGCCGTGGAAGCTACAAAAGCCAAAGCGCTGCTTCCTCCAGGGCCCTGGTTTAGAATTAATGGGTCACGAAAGATGAATTATCTCTTGCCTTGGCCACTGCTGTGACCTTGAGGAACTTTCTCAGCCACTCCCTTCCTCCCCCTCCTCTGTTTTTCCTTGACTCCAAGCACGTGGGTCTAATCAGGCTGCCAAGTAATAGTATCCTGGCTGCACAGGAAGACCGCCCAGCACGTGGCCTATGTTGGACCTGTCGCAGTAACCTCTGCCTGTGACTCCAGCTGGAAGGGAGCATGGGAAAGGGATTGGAGACGGTCAGTCCAGATTGTTCTCTGAGGTTTTTCCAACAAGATCTGGTAAGAGATACCAAGGTGTGCGAGCCAAGGAGCAAAGAGCTTCCCCGGTCAGCTACTTAGTGCTGTTTGCCCACACCCACCTCCAGGTTCAATCAACAGCGGATTACAAAATATTTTTCCATCGTGTGCACACCAAATGCGTGTCGGTATTTCCTTGTCATTATCCCTTCACGGTATAATTCTTTATATTATACTAGGGATTCTCACTAATCCAAGACTTGAATATCCACCCCTCTCAGCATATGTGGAGGTATTAGAGCCAGTCTGTGGCTGGTACAAGAGCCCGATGCATGTGTGGTTGAGAACTGGAGCCGAAGCTGCCAGCAGCCAGGTCCTCTCTGTGTAAGCAGCATGAGCTGGTGTGAGACACAGAATTAGAATTTCAGGCCGCAGAAATAAATGTCAGATATTGCAGCTCTCTATTTTTTTCTGGTGTATCTGAACTTAATTTCCTCAATAGGATCTGTTTACCAACTGATAGAAATGGTCAAAGAATTTCAGTTCTTGATTGGTATGTTTTGTTTTCATATCTAACTTCCAGGCAGGGAGGACACAGTCAGCCTGAGCGAGGGCCCTGATCCTTGGACATCTGTTGAATTTGGCCTCTGCCTCCACTCCCTGTCTTCTAGTGTTGATCTACATGGATCCATGCCAAAGGTTACGTGAGACCAATGACTGTCCTTGTTTGCTCGGAGGCCTTTCTGAAGAGCATAGAGACATTAGAGACGTGTGCTCCAACACACCCTGGGTTGCAGGCACCATGTGAAGGCTTCCAAGCCAGGCATGATGTCTGCCTCTTGCTTGAGAATTACTCTTCTCCGAAGCTTTGCTGAGTCGAGCTGGGAACAGATCACAGATCACCAGGGATGACAGCCCCTTCTGCTGCACTGAGTCTCTCAGAACATTTCTCTCCAGATTCTTTAAGAGCATCTACTGATTCTTCCCACTGGGATCCATCTGAGAAATGAACTTCACCAACAACCTGTGTTATGGTTTTATGTTTACCATTCTTGATCTTTTAAAGTGCATCTCAGTTTAAACATCACTGAGTACAAATGCCTACTGAGCATCACTCAGTGATGGAGTCGTCTCAAGGACGCAGGGCCCTTTTACTCAGGGCAACATCAGTGTTGCCTCTCTGCTGTCTCTCCTTTCTTCCTAATTGGGACAGCTCTCTTGGTCTTCAGAGCTTGAATTTGGTTTATTACTATTTTTTGTAGGGTCAAAGCACAGTGTGCTATAACATCTCCTTCTGTGGTAATGGACCAAAATTACAACGGAGTTGTGGGGATACATAAAAGAAAGCGCCAGGGGAAAAAAAAGTACACCAGATAACTAAGATAACCCTCCACAGAGGGCACAATGCCCAGCATGAAGCATGTGTCTGGTCCTGGGTTCTGTGTGCCACCCTAAAGGCTTGGCCATGCCTTCTAGAAGCCCAACTCCTCCTCTTCTACTTCTTGAGTTACCACAGCCACTGCTTTCCTTTTCACTCCCAATCATCCCAGCTACATTTCTGCCACCCCCACCGTGAAGGATCCCACCCAACACAACAGGCAGGCCCAGAGGCCATGGTTTTTATTATCTCCTAGAAATGGATGTTTCAACACTCAAGTAGCAGGGAAAGCAGATATGTAGGTGTTCCGCAGAAGCCCTACAATCACTGGGAACCTCCATTAGCTCAGCCTTTCTTACTGTAGACTTATTACTATGCAGCCTAGAACTCAGGGCCTTTTTGCCTCTGCCGCACAAGCAGGGCTAGAATCACCGGTATGCATCATCACCCTGCCAAGCTGTTCGCATCTTCTTGATATGAGTATCCTTTGCTCTACGACCAACTTACTTTCTCCATGTAGTAGAAAACCTGCTGAAGCCACTCCCAAGTTTTCCATAAACTACTTCCCAACACGAAGTAAAAGGAGAAGTAAGTCCGTCTATGCTTAAAGCTTCTTTAATTTGGTTTCCATAGTCAAAATGTAAAAAGAAAGGAAATTGCTGAGTTTATTGATTTTTCTCATGTCAAATAAATAATAGCCGGTATTCAAATTCTAACTATAAAACAAAATTCTTATAATTAAGAGTTTTAATTTTATGTGTATGAGTGTTTTGCCTGCGTGGTCTAAGAGCACTACGTGCTTGCAGGATCCTCAAGGGCCAAAAGAGGGTGTCAGAGTCTCTGGAACTGGAATTACAGATGACTGTGAGCCAACATGTGGGTGCTGGGGACTGAACTCTGGTCTTCTACAAGAGCAGCAAGTACTCTTAACCTCTGAGTCATCTCTCTAGCCCCTATAACTAAGCTCTTAAAATTCCATTGCAGAAATGCATAAAGAAAAAAATTGAATTTTAAGAGATCACTTTGTATTTTTGTATCACAGAGAAGAAAAGTTATTTAGAATAAAAAACAACAGACTTGTTTCAAAGGTGAAAATTAAAATGTTAATAAGTTTGCAGAAAAAAGTTAATCATGATTTGATATTACAGAAAGGACACTGCATTCTCAGCTTGGAATGATACTAAAGCCAAGGAGACTGATGAGTTCTGGGACATCACCCAATCTTAGGTTACTTCAGCACTCTTGTTTCAAGTATAGATTAGATGGACTTGACATTGTGAAACACATTCAGTTTAAAACACCAATACATACAAAATGTCCAGTGTGTGTTACTTAGTGATGGAATCATTTATAAAGGAACGTGAGTAATTTTTTATCATCAAAGGCTTGGTCATAGTGAAGATGCAAACAGTTCTGGATATACAAGCCTGAAATGTCTTTCTTTTTTTCAGCCCCTCCCCCATCGGTCCTCTCTATGCCCCACAAATCTAGAATTTAATCATTGTCACCAAACATCCACACTTCATTGAACCATCCATGAACTGCTTGGTAAAACCCCCCGGTGCCCTCTGGGCCCCTTCCCATGCCAATCCTCTATCAAGTTTCCAATGAAACACAACACTGTTTTCGAGATTCAAACAGTGTGTGTTGTAACATCTCCTTCTGGGGCAATGGAAACAGAACACAGCCACTTCAACTTTTTTCACTCCTCCTAGTTTCCCCTGATACTTTTCCCCTTTACCAAAGGATTATGCAAACAGCGGGACCCCAGGAACCTGAGTGTCCACTGTGACAGTCACTGGCAACTGCCCCCAGTTATGCAAGATTCTTGTGGTAAGAATGAGTTGTGGCTGAATGCTCTTCATCTTCCAAGTTGGGCTCCCATTTGGATGAGTGGTTCCCAGGCTCTGGACTTCAAAAATAAAATTTAAAAAATGTGTGGAGCACCACCTTGCTCTTGCCAGCTCTTGCTTTTGCCAAATAAGGATTTGGAGAAAATAATGTTCTCTACCAACATCACCAAGTCATACTGAAAAATGGCCCTTTTTAAGTCCAAGAATGCAGACGGGACGTTGCCTTAGCTTAAAAGGAGGGAGGGGAACTCATCAATCTAAAGAACAGGAGCTAATAACTATAAGCTAATCATAGCCATCAATACCCTAACGGAAAATAAATAGTACCTTCAAAGGGTCAGATTCAAAATATTTTAGTAAATAGAAAGTTTAAATATATACAGGGACAGGAAAATTACAAATATATATCTAATAGAAGATAACTAAAATACACATACATATGGGGAGAGAGAGAGAGAGAGAGTTACCTAGGGACTAGCAACAGCTGGAAGCTGTTAGCCCTACACAGGCTGAAGAGGGAAGGGAATTATGTTTCCAGGAGAAAATGAGAGCTGGAACTGATTAACAGAGAGGAAGGAGAAGGGTGAGGCAAAGATAAGCGTCTGTCGCCGCCATTCCACCTGAACCAACCGAAAGTCCAAGCAATAGGGTCTGAAGATTGCAGTTGGTGGGTCAGCCCCCTGGAGCAGAGAACAGGCCAGGCAAGATGAAAAACGGAGCCCAGCTTCTTTAACTGTGGATCTAAATGCCATATGGTGTAGAATAAATGAATATGGGGATGGGGGGGAATGGCACATCCACTAAAATTCAATTCAAACTTAAGTATAAATCAATGTTTTTGATGAATATATTTATCATAAATAGTAAGTTAAATAAACGCAAGGTTTTCCCAGCGGCATTCACCTGCGTTCCACTCTGGGTGACTTCACTGAGGCTTTGACTCGGGACACACAATGTGGGCACTTTGCATTGTGCCCACAACCAAGCGCCACTGCCCCAATGAACTGCCTGCAACGCCCCAACCCAGATATGAAGCTTCTGCGACACCACAGACTGTAGTGTCTGTCTTGCTGCGCAAATGAAGCTTTCTGCTCTTACAGGAACTTGATACTGGAATTATGGAAAACGAAGACTTCTAATATTTTCTGCCATCATCCTTCAACGTTCCTAAGTAATAAATTAGTGTATCTGTGCTAGAATGTTTGATTTAAAAAAATGCTGCTTTAGTCGTTAGTTTCAGTTTCATAACACATCGTTCAATGAATCTGGGGATTATGGCAGAATTTCCAACAACTTCTGATGGCCCTTAATACTCTGACATCTTACACTATGGATTTATTTGAAGCAGCATCTCAGCACTGACAATTATAAAACCAAATTACCAACCAACTCTGAAATACATTGATGATGTTCTACACTCAGTATGAAATATTCAGAAAGGATTTCATTCCTTATATATAAAAATAAATAAGCCAACCCATCTCCTTTGTGTTCAGTTTTGCTTTCACCTTTAAAAAATGGTAAAATTATAAACACCCAAGAATTATTTAAAAGAAATTTCTTTCTTTAAAGACTAATTTATTTACTATATACACAGTGTTCTGCCTGCATGTATGCCTGCAGGCCAAAAGAGGGCACCAGATCTCATTACAGATGGTTGTGAGCTACCATGTGATTGCTGAGAATTGAACTCAGAACCTCTGGAAGAGCAGCCAGTGCTTTTAACCGCTGAGCCATCTCTCCAGCCCCTACAATAAATTTCTTTATGTCTTATCGTCTGTAAATTTTGAATTTTATTCCTATGTCACATGCTAATAGGATAACGCAAGTATTTCACAGGTACAAAGAAATCATACATAGAGATGATTTAGGGAGCCTGGCACTACTGTGTACTGATGTGCTTTGGCAATGGGGGGGGTGGGGATCAGGCAGAGAAAGGGGTATGCATATAAATGACTTCTTTTTCATTTTGTTTGTGTAGATCAGCTGATTTCAACCTTCCTAAGACTGAGATCCTTTAGTACAATTCCTCATGTTATGGTAACCCCCAACCATAAGATTATCTTGTTGCTACTTCATAACTCTAATGCTGCTACTGTCATGAATCATAATGTAAAATCTGATATGTGGGATACCCGATAGTCAACCTCCAAAGGGGTTGCGACCCACAGGTTGAGAAGCCCTTGTGTAGCGACTATGCATGCATCAAAGCTGGAGGTTGACATCAAGTGTCTTATGTCATTGCTCTTCCCCTTGTCTTTTTGGGACAGGATCTCCCACTAAACCTACAACTTGCTGTTTGCTGTTTCAGCTTGACTACCTGGCCAAAGACCCACTGGGATCCACTTGTACACACACACAAACACACACACAGGCAGTGTACCTGCCAGTGGTATAATGGCCAGCTTTTACCTAGGTTCTTGGGATTTGGTTCTTTACCCACAGAGCCAACTCCCCATCATTCTTTTTTCTCATATTAGTAGAAGAAAGTTATAGGAGAAATTTTAAGATCTAATGATGCTTGTAGCCACACTTGAAACAATAATTAATGGCTCAACATCAATGGAATGGCACCAAGCGGTCATGAAATGAGCAACCTGTTTCAGGACTTTATATTTATCTCACTGATTAAAACCACAGCCTCGCAAAGATATAAAATAGAAACACCATCAAGCACTTCATTCTGTTCAGACCATTTGCCATGAATTACAGAGAGCCACTTTTACCAGAGCGTTCCAGACTGCTGCATGTGGGTGGTACCTGGGCACTTTAAAAAGCCCTGGTACCGGGCTACCATCACCATACATCCTGGACTGGTTGACTGGGGTAAAGATTTAAAGGGATATATATATATATATATAT
>LOJH01010644.1:0-27236 GCA_001685095.1 Ellobius talpinus
GAAGAGGAAGGAAAGAAGGAAGGAAGGAAGAAGGGAGGAAGGAAGGAAGGGGAAGGAAGGAAGAAAAGAAGGAAGAAAGGAAGGAGGAAGGAAGGAAGAAAAGGGGGAGAGAAAGGTAGAAGAAAGAAGGGAGGGAGAGAGGCTGTATATTGAAGGAGTCTATTCTGGAAAATGCAGAACTATAGGGACGGAGAAACAGAAGAGTGATAGCCATTGGTTGGGGAAGGAGAAACTAACTTTAAGGGATTTCAAAAGGAACGTTTCAGGGTGCAGGATCTACTCTGGATGGTGCCGAGGTGGAGGGGGTGGGTCCAGCCTCTGCATTCTTGTCTGCCTGTGTGGATATGTGCAGGCTGGAGGTGTCGGGTTCCCCCGCAGTTACAGGGAGCTGTGAGCTGCCTAAGAATGTGCTGGGTCTCCCAACTCAGGTCCTCTGCAAAATCAGTGTTTGCTTCCAACCACTAAGCCATCCCACCCCACCCCACCCCCACACACCGTGTAATTTTTTCAAAGCCTCAGCACCATGCGCCGCAGGAGTGCGCTCTCACCGGTTGCAAATTAAAAGCAGTTAACAGCAGGGTAGCAGCGAGCTCAGGAGGGAAGCCAGCCACGCAACAGGTGAGACCATTGCAAACAGGCGCCAAAACCTCACTGAAAGGGCAAAGAGAGAGAGAGAGAAATACTGACTGAGTGACTTTCAAAAGAGGGTTTCAATTGGATTCTGGAGAAGCAAAGAGAATAAGAAATCCACAGTGTACTCTGGGGTCCAGGGGCATTTGTTTCTCACAGGGGTGTGCGGATTAATCATTCTGAGACTACACCAGAGTTCAAAACAAGCTGCAGGTAGGTTAGTTACAATGCAGATAAGTTACAAATAAGCAAGGGGGGCAGGGGCCGGGGTGATAGACAGGGCATCGGTGTGAACTCTGTGGCATCTTACCATATGTAAATAGAGCACTACAAAAGCTAATACTGATGGGTGACATCAGGGAGTGTGCTCTTGCATTTGCAGGTGCACACTGCTCACACATGCGTGTGTCTACCTGAGAAGGTCAGAGGTCAACCTCAGCTGTTGCTCCCACGTACTACTATCAACCTTGTTTGTTTGAGACAGGGTCTCTCACAAGCCTGGAATATGCCAAGCAGGTATGGCCTTTAGGCTGGGAGTTCAGGGATCTGTCTGCCTCTGCTTCCCCAGCCCTGGGATGACAAGTTAATATGGACTGCTTCACAGATTTGTGTGTTACCCTTTGCCCAGGGGCTATATGCTAATATTCTCTGTGTTTTTCCAATTTTAGTATATGTGCGGCCCAAGTGAATGCCCAGTTTTTCTTTTAATATAGGCTCTGGGTACTGAGCTCAGATTCCTATAAAGCAAGCCCTTTGTTGACTGAACTAGCTCCCAAGCTTCAAATTTCTTGGTTTTGATAGGTGTGCTGGTTCTGTGGGACACTGACCTCAGCAAGGGCTGAGTGGAAGGAAAGAGAACTTGCCTTCAAATTCCAGGAGCAAAAGGTTGCAGTAAGCAAACCACATTTGGAATGAAACTCAAGAATGTATGAACAACTTCAGTACTAGGTACTTAGAATAGAAAATTTACAATATTTAGCACACAGGCACGCGCACACACACACACGCACATGCACAAAGACAGTCATGCAAAAGTGCCAAACGTTAAAGAGCCACATCAGCAGAAAAAGATCATGTCATGGAAACAGGGTCCAACTGGACACAAGTGATGGAGCTGACATCAACAGCAAAACAACTGTCATCACACTCTCTATGTGCTAGTGGATAAAGGAAGCTGGACTCAGAGGTACATACTATAAACCCAGCTACTTAGGAGGCTAACGCAGGAGGGTTGCCTGAACCCGGGAGTTTGAGACCAGCCTGGGCAACAAACTGAGTCCCTATCTCAAGGCAAGCAAGCCAGCATTAGAGAAGAAGTGATTTGTAAACTGTAACCACACGCATTCAAGGCGCTCTACAGATAGATGCTCATCAGAAAAACCAAATGCTAAAAACTAGTAATAAGATCTAAGGAAAAAAAATCTTTTTCCAGAGCAAAGGAAGACCTAGACAGGAACAAAGATAAAATGACACCATATTTCTTGTCTGGGAAGATCAGTTGACAATAAAAGTATTTTTTAATTCTTGGGAGGAGGGGGAGATTCTTGTCCTGCTATATTCTATACCTAGCAAAGATGACCTCCAGACATGAAGACACAAGAATTATTTTTTCCCAACAAACAAAGCTGAGAGAATTTGGTAGCAACAGACCAGAGCTAGAAAAAGCATTCCAGGAAGTAAAACAGAATAAGCAGAAAAAAAACACCAGAAAGAAACTTGGATTTACACAAAGGGGTAAAGGACACCAGAAATGAGACATACATGAGAAAATTCCTTTGAAAAGAGACAATCCACAATTACATTTGAAAATGCCAACATTTTTTCTGCCAATAATTGATAGGACAAGTAAATTGCCCCCAAAGTCATGAAGAATATAAAGACTCTCTACCAACTGGATGCAATGGACGTTTACTAGAAAGCTCCTACCTCTCACAGAAAATATACATTTATTTTTTCAAGTGCTTTTGGAACATTGACCAAAACAGACCAGATTCTGGGATACAAAGCAAGTCACTGGATTCAGGAGGACACAAATCATATGAACTATGTTCTTTCACCATAACTAAATTAAATTAGAAATCAATAATGGAGAAAACCTCTTGGAAACCCTCAAAAAATGAGAAAATAACTTTGAGCTAAATGAAAATAAAAGCATATCCGAAGTTGTGGGTTTTAGTGAAAACGGTGCCCGCAGGGAAAATAGCGCTGACAGTAAAAAGGAAAGGACAGCTGAAGTGAACATTTGGCAGGTCCTTTGTCTGTTGCAGGAGAGGGCCACTGGGGTCACTGGCCAGTGGCTGGTGGAACCCATCATCATGCCACTTCTGAGTTTTCTGCTTCCTGGGATGACACTGTCCCAGAGGAATGGATGAGCTTGTTACCAGAAGCAGTGGCATGGGGGCCACAGGCTGATGGAGCTCTGTGCTCCCCGAGAGCAGTGGAGCTCGGTGACGGTTCTGTGTGGGGTTCCCTTCCATCTACCTCTGCCCGGGAGGAATTCCTACTTCCTGAGCTGAACCCAGGAATAGCCCTTCAGCACCAGGGCAGTTCTACCAGAAGGTGGCAGTGTTAGGTCAGACCCACATGGTCAATTCGTACAACCAACACAAGTGAGCGCCTGCTGTATGCAGACAGGTGGCAAGATAGACCCTAGCCTTCCACTGGACAGTGAGAAAGGGCTCACAGGAATAACCGGCCCATAGCTATGTGTCACTGCCCCGAAGAGCCTTGCAGTTGCTTTTTGAACAGAGCTTCTAAATCCTTCAGCTATTTAATTAAAGTCCAAGAAACTTTCTCAAAATCATGTTCCTATGAACAAGGCATGTGGACCCTAGGCATTACCCAGAATCCCTTTTCAGCTGTTAGGAGCTCCAGAGACAAGCCAGTGGTAGTGAAAATACCACTTCTTCTGCAGGCGTGAGCAAAGCTCCTAATCTGAACTCAAGTCCCTGTAGCAAGTGTGTAAGCGTTGAGTCATAGAACTAGATCCGGGGGGGTCCCAGAAAGACAGGGGAGCTACCTCTGCCTCTCCCACAAGGCTCCTAGCACCTACAGAGTCTCCCCCAGAAACATGAAATGTGGGAGAAAGGTCTAAACCAAATACCGCAGCCCCTTATCATCAAGGGACAGGGAGAATAGAGCTAGGACTGACGCTTCGCACAGTTCCCTGATTCCTCAAGTTGCTCAGATATCCGGGAAGGCTGCTGAGTGTTCAGCGGGAAGGGAGCATACACAATGGGCACACTGGGCACAGGGAGATTCACGTCTCCGGCTGGAAAGCAAGATGTCACCAGGCTACTCGGAAATGGCGCACTCTTTGAAACATAAGAATCTTTTCTTTTCTGGGTGTTGGAGAGATGGTTCAAGGGTTAAGCACTTGTCTGTCTTTGCAGAGGGTCTGTCTGAGTTTGGTTCTCAGCACCCATTGACATGGGTGAATCCAACAACTCCAGCCTCCGAGGACAACTGTACCCATGGGCACACAGCCACACAGAGACACATTTTTTTTTAAGAAATGAAAACAAAACAAAAACTATTTGTTTGCAGATCATGTAAGTAACACCATTGGTAGGCCACAGTTGGCCATGGATAATTGAAACTATGGAAAGGAAAATCGTTGAAGAGCTGAAATACTGAGACAGCAATGCGTGACAGCACAAACTAGGGCAGGGCAGTGTGTCCTGAGAGGAAGGACAGACAAACAGCCTCGGAGGGAAACCAGCGGAGAGCAGGACTGAGGTGGGTTCAGGGAGGAGATACAACCAGATCCCTGGAGACACCCTAGAAAGGGGAAGAGGACACAGGGTGAGGCCAAGGGCTCTCTCCTGCTCCAGGCCCCTCATGGTTGCCTCTCCTCCCAGATACCCAGCTTCCGCAGGACAAGTGGAACTACAGAGCACAGAACAACAGTGGAGCTGGACTTGAACCCTGAAGCCCCTCTGAGGCCAGGATTACTCTGCATGACCTTGCATGCCCACTTCAGGGAAGGGAGTGGGAACTCAGAGGATGAAGCTGACGTAGGTGGACACCTTTCTTCTACGGCCAGGTCCCCAGGCCTCATTCCCATTGGTCTATGCCACAAAAATTCACCCTTCTTAAAGGTCCTGTGAGAGCTGTCTCCTGGTAACAAATGGGCTGGCAGGGACAAGCCAGGGATGTGTCCTGCCGGCAGCTGGAGGCAGATCACTGACGGAACAAATACGAGAGCGAAGCAGTAAAAACACTAAATATTATTAAACAACCGTGGACTCACGAGGCCTGAGCCTGGCGCAGAGCCACCAGCCCAGTCTCTTCCTAGATTCCAGGCCCATAGATATGTCATGCTTCCCTGAGGAACCTTCCAGAAGATCCATCTGCCCTAGACCTTCCCTGAGGTGAAGGTCAAAGATCTTCAGTCTGTCTGCAGAGGCCATCCAGAAGCTGGGCCTTATGTTGTGGAAGACTTGATTCCTGGTGAACCAAGCAGAGGTTCTAGAAGTGGGCGGTCTCCAAAATGCTAGTACAAATCTTTTTTCATGTGGTCCAGGTTGGCCTTGAACTCGATGTGTGACTAAGGACAACTTCAAATTCTTGATCCTCTGGCCTTTGTCTCTCAAGGGTTGGTGCACTACCAAACTCAGCATAGTATAAGTTTTTTATTACATTTATTTTTACACACACATACACACACACATTTGTGTGCATGCGTCACTGCACACATACAAAGTGCAAAGAACAACTCTTCTATTATGCGAGTTCGAGAGATCAAGCACAGTCATCAGATTTGGCAACAAGCAGTCCCTTTACCCACCGGGCAGTCTCACCAGCTCCATAATAACTTTTAATTTGATATCTACGAGATTTTTTTTATGTTGCAGCTTTTAACCAGATTATACAGTTTCGGTGTTTTGTTTGAACAACTTGAACAGGCAAAAGGATAAAAGAAAGAAATCAAGCAAACCAGTGTGCCTGGCCTGGCCTGATTACCAACATCTATTAGCAACAAGAACAGCAAGCCTTCCATACGTCATAACTAAGTGTCTATTTGCACATTATCTGTTTTAGAGGCCAGGTCTTGCTATGTAGCCCAGGCCAGTCTGGAACTTGCAGCCTTCCTACCTCGGCCTTCTGAGTACTGGGATTATAGGTGCACATCACCACTCCTGGCTTCTATTAGCATTTTTAATAAGTCAACTTCACGGTGTCACACAACATATTAAACGATATTCAAGATTCTGGGTAATAACATAGCAACAAGCCACGTGACCTTGGGTAACCCACACAACCTCTCCATTTCCCCATCTGTAAAAGAAGCAGAATCAGAACTCTGCTCTCGGGTTTTTGTGTAGTTTGAATGAGACCATATTGGCGTCTGGTACTGGCAGTTCCTCGATGAATGGTCTACAGCATTGTAAGTCCAGCCCACACTGCCTGTGTCCTGTCAGTGTCACTGTCACCCTGTCAAAGTCAGGGTGTGTGGTTTGAGTGCCAATCAAGCCAGCATGCCAGGATGACACTCATCGATTTCATACCTGCCGTGCACTGCTTCATTGTGCAGAGAATCTCAGAGGTTTGTACCTGCTGCGGGCAGCTCTGAGACTAAAGGGCGCTGCAGTGGAAATTCCAATTCCTTAACCACAGAGGTTCTTCTGAGCCAGCCTTTATCAGTTGGCACACAGGCGTTCTCCATGTGGCCAATGATCAGACAGCACAGAAGGCTCAGTGACCGTCATCATCGCAATACCAGGAAATGGGCAAAATCTAGGATGCCCTTGGGTCGATTATACTGGTGGTTCCTGCCCCTACCCAACAAGGCCAGACAGAGCTGGGGGCAGGGGAAAGTGCCTCTGGGCACAGGGCAGACACCCAGCCTGAAAACCCTGGTTCAGCCCAGACACCCTACACCGGGGCCCCCATTTTACAATCAGGTCTCACAAAGACACTGACTGTCACACATGGGGTGCCCTGCTCCCCATGGCTGCTCCTTTTGTGTGCTCTTGTTTGCAATTAACTCCACCTCTGATAAGCTGGCTCTCCTTCAAATGTACCCTGTGACATGACAGGCATTCCCTTCCCTTCCTTCTCTCTTTCCGATGTTTACCGCATTTAGTTAAGAAATAAATAAATGTATTTCTGTTGGCTGCCTTCTGCCAGAACACCCAATAAAGTGCTGGGATTGTGGAAATGACTCTAGTTCTGTGCTATGGCTTTGCCATTTCATCTAATTATGAAGACAGTGGGAAAACAATTGCTATTGACATTCCAAAGCCACTGGTCCTGCGAGGGTGGGTCCTGGGCGTGGGATGAACCTCTGCTTTGAGGACTTGCTGGAGAAACAGCTACTGCCTAAGAGAAAGGCAGGAGGCCCAGAGGCTCTCTAGGAGGCAGAGGGGAGGAGGGCAGAGCCTGGAGAGAGAGGGTGTGAGGGCTGAATAGATGCAAGCCTTCAGGATGGGCCACTTCTTTGTAGCCACCCAACTCCTCCCCAGACCTCTGTGGTTACTACAGAGCTTGTCTAGGGCAGTGTTTATGGATCTCTGTTAAGAGGCCAAGAGTTTGTTTGGGTAAATGTGAAGTGGAGGCAGAAAGGACATAAGGAGAAGCAAGACGAACCCCTCCTCTCCGTCCCTTGTGCCCTCTACCCCCAGGAAGAAGCACAAAAGGCAAGGAAGAGGGAGGGCCGTGTACCCCACAAAGTGAGGAAGTAATGGGATAGAGGTCTGTGTACCCCACAAAGTGTGGAATTAATGGGAGAGAGGGCCGTGTGTCCCACAAAGTGCGGAATGGGGTGAGAAGGTTCACACCACTACAGCTCCATGCCTCTCCAGGTCTCATTCAGAGCAGGTGGCTCCTGGTGCCCTAGTTGCAACTCTGGGTGCAGGGCTGGTTTTTCTGCTTTAGCAGTGTTGCGTGGTGAGGTGCATGGGGGCAGTTCCTATGGTACAGGCCGAGAGCTTAATGACAGTTTCTACGGCTTTCTGAAGAAAATACGAACAAAGCCCAGGACGGCCAATATAAAAATCGTTTACAATACACTTTGCACCTGTAGTCCGCGGGCAGTTCATTCAAACCAGGAGACAAAGTACTGGGAGGAAACCAGCTGCCGAAGGCCAGCCTAGACATAGGAAGTTTCCAGAACAGGCCTTTTGCTGCCCAGGAAGTTGTTGGTCTGGACTAGTGTGCCCCAACCCCAGTCAGAGCATCTAGAAGGCAGCAACATTGCTTTTGCAGCTTTCTGGGGTCACCTGTTCCAGGGCACCCTGGGAGCCATGCCACTGTAAACTCTGTAAGATGTAGGTCTCTGTGTCACAATAAACCCCTTTGGTTGGTAGGTCTAAGCAAAAGAGACGTGATCTGTTTTGATTTCCTTGTGAATCAACAGATCGCAATGGAAGTGAGCTAGCCAAGGTGGGTCATACCTATAATCCCAATCCTTGGGGAGATGGGGGCAGGAGGATTGTCTCAAGTTGGAGCTTATCCTGGCCTGCAGAGTTAACCTTGTCTCAAACAAAATTCAAATAAAAAACACTGGGAATTGCACGCTAGTCCTTGATGGAAAATAACCCCTCCAGATGCCTTTGTTTATCTGTGTTTCTTTGCCTTTGTTGTTGTTGTTTATTTTTTGCTTTTGGAGACAGAGTCTCATGAAACCTTGCTGGTCTCAAGCCTAGGCATGTAGCCTTGAATGTTCTTGATATCTTCAGGATCTTGCCTGCACCTCGCAAGTGCTAGGATCATAGGTGTTTGCCACCACATCTGTCCTCTCCCCACCCTGCCTCATGACCAGACTCCGGCCAAGCTAGTTTTAATCACTGATGTCTTCGTTGCCCATTGTTGGGAGAAACGCTGAGGCTAAAGGCAGCTTGGGGATGGGAGGGCTTACTGTCTTTATATAGTGTGCTGTCCATAATCTAGGGAAATCAGAACCCTTGAGGCGGGAACTGATGCAGAGGCCATAGGGGAGTGCTCGCTACTTACTGGCTTGCTCCTCATGGCCTGCTCCATTAGCTTTTTTATACCCCCAGAACCACCTGGCCAGGGCATGGTCCTACCAAATCAATCACTAGTTATTAAAATGTTCCACAGGCTCGCCTACAGGCCAATCTTTCAAAGGCATTTTCTTAAGTGAGAGTCCTCATTCTCAGATAACTCCAGCTTATGTCCAGTCAACAGAAACTAGCCTGCACACTAGGGGCCTAACCAACCATGGGGCATCGCTATCTGGGTATTTATTGGTACCAGCTATTGACTCAGACTTCTGGGCACCTTGCCTTTTCCCCACTCCTGCTGGCCCAAGATCGACAACAAGGAAAGGAAGAAACTCTAACTTCTAGATTTACCTCCCAGGCGCTGCCCCAGTGTGCGTTCCTGTTGTTGCTTTTACTACAACCCAGGCAGTAATGGGTACTTTACATTGACTATGAAAATCAAGGCATGAAGGAGGAAGGAACTGGATGCAATAAACAGGAAAATTGGGAATCTGGTCCCCAGTCTACCTGACCCATACTTCCCCAGCATGCTCTGGAACGTGTGTGGCGGTTTCAGGCTGAGCGTACCAGCTCATGGGGGACCAGGCAAGAAGTGACAAGTGTCCAGTGGGTGCCAGCACTGAGTGCAGTGGGCAGCGGAGCTAATCTGTCCCAGACACAGTTCCTGCATGGCATCCATTCCTCTAGCTAGAGTGATGCAGGGTACTTAGACCGGGCCCACTACACAGCAGGAGATGTTGAAATTGTGGACCCCAGCTCAGTTCTGGGTTCCTGTTAACACTGTCGCATCTGAGAATGTTCTTGTTCATTATGACATCATGAGGGAGTGGAGAAAATGGATCAGAGACAATAAATACACAGCTCTGGATTGAAAATCCATGTGCAGAGAGACCTTTGGCCATCATGGCCACTTAAAGAGAAGTCTCTAGCTACATGCCACAGTGCTCTCTTTTCACACTGATTTGAGTTGAGGATATTTAAATACCCCAGTCTTTCACTTTGTGTTTTTCCCTCCCCACACAAGGCATAAATGTTTTCCCATATTGCTACATAGTCGAGGCAATTTTCATTTTAATGACTACTTCGTTCTAGTTCCTGGAGTGGACAGCACTGTCTACTCACTGCCTCCAAGGAAAAACTGGATGTCTAGACTCAGAAAATAATTTCAAAAAATGAAGAAAATAATACATGAGGATGTTTACTGTGATGTTATTTATAGTAGCAGAAAAATAACTAACCCCTTGAAAGAGCCTTACTGCTCACCATGAGGGGAGGGTTTGTTTGGTCAATTAGAACCCAATGCAATTATGCAGCCAGCAGACCACAATCATGCCGGCTATTCAGCAACATGAAAAAAGCATTTATGCCTAATGGGGAGAAAAAAACACAAAATAAAATTGCATCTAGGCACATCTACCATGTTGCAAAATAAAGCATGACCAGGGGAAAAAGACGGCAAGAGAAAATAGAAAATGAAAATTTGTGTTGTGGTTAATGGGTGCCAAGGAATTGATTTCCTCTTTAAAGCTCGTGTTTTATTGACACTCTACTCTTAACAACAAATTAAAAACAAACCAGAAAACAACAGGTGTTCTGGGAACCTGTTACCCTTCCCACTGGCTGCTTATCAGCTTCATTTGCTCATAAGCAAAGGCTGGGCTAGGCAGGGCTGGACTTCCCACCTCCAGGCCCAGGAAGAGGCTGGCCCCTTCTGTTGTAGCCATCCTGGCAGGAGCAAAGGTATTTTGAAGAGAGACACTTGGTCCCCCCCAACTTTTGGCTCTCAGACTATTTAAAGAATGGGATATAAAAAACTAGAATTTCCCCCAGAGGCCTCATGCTGGGTGGACTGGGGAGCGGAGCTGAAGCAAGGTCCACACCTTGTCTGGGTTATCTGGTTCTCCACATCTCTTGCTCTGTTTAAGCCTAAATCTCAGGAGTCACCCAAACCTGTTTGTCCCACTTCCCAATGCCACTGCACTGAATAGATCTCCTTTCCCCGTTTTTCACTAACATTTGTGTCTTTAATTGGTATGTTAAGGTGGGGTGGGGAAGCCTGTCTTGTGAGAGCTGCTCAGGCTGAAGCCTTTGAACCTAAACCTCCTGGTAGCCTTGTAAGGGTGGCAGCCGGAACTGGAGTCTTGCTGAGGAAAGAACTTGGTGAGAAGGGAAGGTCATTGGAACGTGACCCATTTCTGTCATTTGTATCTCAGAGCATCTGTATTGTACCTTTCCAGAGACATTCCCAACGGTGAAAGGCAGAGGACCAGTTAGCAGTTCTGATGCTTTCTACAGTGTTCTGGGAGCCATACTGGGCCTTGTGCTGGTCCCCATCTCATGGTCCCCACCCAGGAGAACGCAGTCTCTCCCCATTTCCCCATAACCCCCTGCCCGGTACCCATGGGCATTTTGAGGAGGTGGACACTTGGGGGAAGAGAATGGACCGCTTTAGCTGTTGTCCTGAGTCCCAGAGGCCATTGCCTGGGGAAGAAGAGGAGGATAAGAACAGCTGGCAGGGCATGGTTTTGCTTTGTAGAGAGGAAGCCAGTCCATGCCCCAGAGCTGCTTGTCAGCTCTTCCCCTAACTGCCCCCCCCCCAGGTACCAGTTCATGGGAGGTAGGGGACCGGACAAAGATAGGCTTTGCAGCTGATGGCAATTGGGGACAATGAGAAGCAGAAGCGTTTGGCCACCTCCGGAGAAAAGTCATTTCTAATGGGGAAGGGTGTTTTTGTTTTGTTTTGTTTTGCCACCTGAGGAGCTGTGCCATAGCCACAGGCTCTTCCTTCAGTTCTCTTGACACTAGCTAGGCCACCATCTACTTCTGACACTTGGCCTCAGGCAGAGTGAGGGAAAGTGTGGCCTTTCTCTCAGAAGCTAGCTGAACTAAGGGTGCGGGACTCTCAGAAACCAAAGGACTTTGATCACCTTGGCTCCAAGTCTCACCACCAACTGCCAGGGCAAGTTTAAGGTGCCCACCAGGAGCCTGGTCCCCTGCAGGACAACAGCCAGCTCATGAGGTTATGGTCTCAAGTCCTTCTGTGGTGGAGTACCATGATTTTTCTGTCACCTTCCCAATAGGAGGGGTTTGAGTCCCTCTTCGGCTTTTCAGGGACACATAACTTCTCTCCGGTTCTTTTGTGGGAGGTGGGAGACCCACAGTGGGTCTGCCAACCATAGAAGACAGTCATAGCCTCCCTCTCTGGCCACTCCTCTAGGACCACTGACCCGTGTATTCCACTCACTTCCCGGGGCCACTTCTCCAGGCGGCAGAAAGCCCTCTGAGGTGGGCTGAGATGCTCCCGTCTGTTCTATTTCTCAGAAGGAGCAAACCGAGGTGACCCAGGGTGCCAGTGAAAGGTCAGGATGCCAAATGGCACTCCAGAATTGCCTAGGAGGTGCCGGTACTCAAAAGAGGGCTCTCTGGTCCTTCGGAAAGGGGCTGAGGCCAGAGCCAAAAGTGGGAGTCCCTTCTTAGCTGAGCCTGTCCCTCTAAACCTGGGAGATGTCCCCGCCTCCATCTGTGATGTGACCAATAGCACATGGCAGGTGGTGTGTCCTTCTTCCTAGCATCAGGCTCAGGTCACCGGGAAGCCCTTCAGAGGTGCAGGGCGTCTAGTCCCCGCGGAGGCGGCAGCAGGCAGAGGGTCAAAAACCCTGGGAACAGAGCCTTGGCAGGCCCAGCCAGCACCTCGTTAGGAAGCCTGAAGGGGAAGGGGGGTGCATGAGGAACAATGTTGTTTATTTTTTTCTATTTTTAAACCAGTCTGAGGTCTCTGGGGGCGCAAATGAAGTTATCAGCAAAGACATGAGGGGAATAGTGTCTCCAGCCAGCGGTTTGAGAAGGCCCTAGGGACCAGCACTCTTGAAAAGCTGAGGAGAACTTATTTATCTTGTATTCTGAGGGCAGGACAGGGCCTGGGGTGCTGGACAAGCAAACCTCCAGGTCCATGGGCCCCTCCTCAGGCTCTCAACTCCCTGTCCCTCAGTACTGCTGGGAATGTGGGCCCAAGTCTTAGTCAAGAGAATTTCAACTGTGTGTTCTAAGCACTGAGGAAGGAGGAATCTGCTGTGTTCTCAATTGATAGCGTACTGGACTCATGCACAGGCAACTGACACACACACATGCACACACACACACAGAGGCGAGTGTGAATGTTCCCATGTGTACACACACACATACACACACAGAGGCAACATGCACATGGGCAACATATACACACATACACATAGGCAACACATGCAATCCCTGTCTTAACCTGGCCACAGGCTGCCCCTGCCACCTCAGATATCTGGGGAGACCCTTCCTCCATGTGGCCTCCTGTTCCTTCAACCTTGCCACGTGGTACTTATCCCAACCTAACTCCAGAGCCTCTCCTAGGGAGCAGCAAGCACAGCGATGTACTCAGTGTGACAGGATCATTATATGAACCAAAAGAGAGGAGGCATCGCTCCCATCTTAAAGGCAATGGTGCTGAGAAGTTCGATGCTTTGCCCAGATTGTTTGTTTTTTTTTTCCTCTAATACCAAATGCCTCTTAGGTCTTCAGAGGACAGAGAATTTGCTCCGCCCTCAGGAACTGAGGAATGGTGAATCATTAGAGAATCAGGGGCCTGGCTGGGAGAAACATCCAGGAAGCCCTAAGTGGTAAGTGGCAAGGATGGTTAGACCCTGGGCATACATCCTGATTTGAATTCTGGTCTTTGCTGGATTCTATCTGGGTGACTGCGGGCAGGTCACTTAGCGACTCCATGCCTCAATTCCTCCCAAGCTCTCTCTGGAGACAGTAACAGCAGGCAATTTCCCAGGGTGGCTGAGATGCTACATTAAAGTGTGACATGAGAGGAGACATGGAAACGGCTGAACTCTGTGCACATGGAAACACGTACCTTTCTACTACTCCAAGATGGGTGAAAGATGGATTGAGCAAATGCACTAGGTCGGTTGTGGGAAATTCTATCCATTACCCTCTTCTTGGGTTCGCTCACTGGCTACATGGTACAAAACTCCCCCAGAGGGAATGAGGGAAAAGTGGCCCTTGATATATGTGTGGGCTTCCCGTCTCCAACTGAGGAAAATCAGAGGAGAAAAGCCAAACCCAGAACCCAGACCTTCCCTTTGCTTTCTCCGCTCTCCTAGATGCCCGGTAGGAGGTGGGAATGGATCCACTGGAAAGCTGAGGAAACTGAGGCCTGGAGGAGACCAGTACTGTGCTCGAGGTGGCTGGGTGCCAGTGGCAAGGCCAAGCCTGGACATCAGACCTGTCCCTGTGCTGCTGTTCAGCCCAGAACAGAGATGGCCTCTCACAGCACTGAGCTTTTTCTGAAACAAACCCCTTAATTCTTTGGCTGAATGTCTAAATAAGGATTTTTGCCAATTCCAAGCCCTGCTAACTGATGAAGTTGTCAGAAAAAAGATCTAATGATGCTTGAAAATGCAGGGAGTGAGCCAGCTGCCAAATTGCCCTCCCAGCTCTGACTCGACATCAGGGAGCCTGGACCCTCCCACTGGGGCCTGGTGGGGCGGGGAGGGGGTGAGAGGCTTGAGGAGCAGGAGCTGGAGGTTGAGACTGACTTCAGTCCTGCTTTGGACTGATGAGCTGTTAACCCCTTTGATCATCCCTGCTGCCAAGGAGGGAAACTACTTCTTCCTCAAAGTTACCTTGCAGATTAAATGAGGTGAGGCATGAGTTACACCCTGCTGAGCACAGCTCAAGTTTCAGGACTGTTAGGGGCTGGGTTGGAGCAGCCAGCTGGCCTGAGAGTTCTGCCTAGTAGACCATGCCTTGCAGCCCTTGAGGGAGCAGAGAAACCAAGATTGCAGGTTTCATTTGGAGAGGCAATGGGTCTCTGGTCGAGCCCTAGTATTTATTTATCTCTGAGATCCAGCTGCTTGTCTTGGATGGGTGGAAAGCTCCAAGTGACCTCAGGCCCCTGGAGGTGGTGCTTCAGGGTGGGAGCCTGGGAGTCCAGCAGGCTCTTTGTTCTCTCTTTTTTTTTTTCCTCAGTGGAACATTCGCCCCACTCAGGAGTCTGGGTACTAGGGGTGGAGCCCAGTCTGGGGACTCCGGAATCAGACAATTCCCAGGCCTGCCCCAGGAGCCAGAGAGACTGGGTGCTAAGGGCGGGGAGGCTACCATCATATGGAGATTTACGTAGAAGCCCTGACAACACAGAGACACACAAGTGTGACCTCCTGCCTTAGGAGGCATCCTGTAGAGTCAATCAGCAGCCACCCAGGCCAATAACATTCCCGTCCAGCTTCCTGCTCCCAACACACGCATGTACGCACACCCACTTTGGTGCCATTTCCCCTAGAAGACGGAGAAGAACAAATGAAATTCTTGTGTTCAAGTGTATTTGGGGGACTAGATGGCCTTGGGTCAGGCTTTCGACCACTCAGTTTCCTTGTCTGTAGGCATCCAAGTGCCTCAAAGAGTATGAGACTCAAACAGGCAGCCTGGGAAACAACTCACAACCATATGACCCAGGGCAGTGGGCAGGCATATGGGGCTAGGCACTGGGATTGTTGCACCCATCCAATCTGTTGCTGTTTTAAATTTATTTTTTTTATAGCATGCCAGGAAAAATAGCTGAGGATGAGGGGGGGCTCAGGACAGTGGCCTAAATACAGTCTAAGGATTATTACCGGGCCCAGCTGTCCCCTCCTGCTGCTGCTGAGTTTGCTGGATGACAATAACACTCCCTGGGCTGTCCTGGGTGTTAGGGGAGTCCTGTCAGCTCTTCATCTAGGGACCCCCTGATAGCGTGTTTTCTTGGGGTGTGGAGGTGTTCTGAAGATAGAGCGTGGACACCGCCTATGCTTGGAAGGGGAGAGGGGCACTGTCATGCTGTGTGTCCCTTCTCATCTGCCAACTTTGACTCCACTTGTGAAGGCCCCTCTGCCTTAGGCTGTGCATGCACAGTGGTCACCATGAGATGGTTGTGAGCAAGTCAATTGCTAAATATTCAGGGAGACCCTTAGCATCATGATCCCGGCTTCTTCCTGCCCCACCTTTCCCCAGAGGACTAGAGGAATCACTCATACCTGAGCCATCTCCCCTAGAAAAGGAGCCCAGAGACCCGAAGGCCTCTTCCAGCTCAGAACTCAACAGGGTGAAGTGAGACCACCACCTACAGTAGCAGTTTGCACTAAGCCAAGGGTTCTAGCCAGGCTGAGGCATGCATCAGCCTAGCAGGGGCCACTAGCGAAGTCTATTTGCAGGCTCTCTGAGTACCCAGCCACTGCCTTGGCCTAGTCCCAGGACATATTAAGAAGCTCCTCTGGAGGGGAGAGTGTGCTGCCCTGAGACCTGCCTGGTCCCCAGAAAGCCTTTCCTTAGGCCCTAAGAAGTGGGAAAGGAGACAGATGGAAAATGTCTGAGGCATGTCTGGCCTGATCTGTCTGCAAGAGGCCTTGTCCACAAGGCAAGCTGTATAGACTAACAGGTACCACTTTTGGGCACTATGATCTGGACACTGAGCTTGGCAAAGAGGAAGTAACTGATGACCCCCTTGCTCTTTTCCCAGAGCTCCCAACAAGAGGCTCTGTAAGGCCATAGATTGCATGCAGTGCACAGCCAACTACTGGTGTAGTGGGTGAGATGCACGTGAGTCCTTCTACATCAGGCATTCTCCACCAAAAATGAAAAAGAAAAGAAAAAAAAGTCCCTCATCCATGGTTCCTCCTATCTTATAATGAAAGCAGAGAGTGGCATCAGCACCCCTAGGGGTCCCTGGGCAGAGCCCTCCTGGAGGTGAGAGAGGATCCCAGTGGCCTGCTGGGCATCTGGTCGAGGATAGAAAGGAGGGCCATAGAGAATGAGGACCATACAGAATGAGGAGCATACAGGCATGGGGCTCTGAGAACACCACCCAAGTGGAGCATTTGGCAGGTGTGGAGTCGGGAGGAGATGACAAAAGTCGGTCCAATAACTGCCATGTGTGGGAGATGCGGGAGTGACAGCAAGATTGGCATTTGTGATGCTTCACTTTACCCCTGAGCAGTGAACACTTGCACCTAACTTCATGCCCTCTGGCACTCAATGCAACACAAAGGGATTTCTCAGAGCTACAAACAAACACAGACCACAAGAGGAGACCGGCAGTTAACAGGCACACCTGTGGGGGAACAAACACGTTGTGAGTGACCAGCAGAGAGAGACGAGAGATCAGGACCTGAGCCCACCCTCTAGGCTCTGGGTTTGCACACCCTGGTAGTGCTGGAAAAAGGTAGCCCATGTGGACGGCTGGTGGCAAGTGTCTCAGAGCATCTAGGCTTCTGGAGCCTTCTGCACTGCATGCTGAGAGAATGCCCTGTCTCCAGCCTTACCAAAGGTAGGGAGGCTTTGCTTTTGAGAGCCAATTAGCGCCTGGGGGACACCAGACACCGCTGAAGGCTGGGAAGTGAATGAACAAGTGGATGTTAAACTCAGACTCATCCAGCCTGTTTCTCAACTTGGCTCTAGGATGCTGGCTCACAGAACACTCCCGTGTTTCTAGGGAATCCTCCGAAAAATGGCCCCTTCAACTCACTCTCCATTGGCACTCCAGTTTACAGACACCACCCACGGGCTCAAGCTTTGAAACAGTTTTTTGGCAACCATTTCGCACTCTTCATTATGAGCAAAACGATTACCAGATATCCAAGGAAGGCCTCTGGCATGAAAGGGAGGGCTCACAGCAGCTAATGGCAAAAAGCACCTCAAAGGGAAGGATCAGAGGAGATAACTGCATTCAGGGAAGGAAAAGGGGAGGGTTTTACTCAAGAAAGGGAGAAGACAGAACACAAATGAGCTCCTGGAAACCAAACGCTTAAGGAGGAGAGTGAAAACCACATTGTGGTTGAAAGATAAGTGTTGAAGACGCAGTCTAGAAAGGGGAGACGGCACAGTGTCTGTAGTGCAAACAGGGGACTTTAGTGTGAGGCTCAGAGTCCATTGTCAAAAAGCCAGACGTGGTGGTCCATGCTTGCAATCCCAGCTCTGGGGTGGTGGAGACAGACAAATTCCTGGAGCTGGCAGGACAGTCAGCCTAGACCTAAGGATGAGCCCCAGACCAATGAAAGACTCTAACCCAAACAACACTGTGCAGAGACGGCTCAGTGGGTAAGTGTCCTTTGCTCTGCTAGCTGAGTTTGAACCCCCAGCTCTCGTGTTAAAAAGCCAGGCATGGCTGCATGTACCTGTAATCCCAACCAACACCACAAAGCCAACGAATGAGAGCAACACATTCTCAGAAAGAAAGTGAGCATGAATGAAGAAGCAAAAAAAGCAGGACACATGCATGCACACACGCGCACATGCACACATACGCACATGCACACACACATGCATACACATGAACAGTCATACACATAGACACACACATGCACGCACACACATGCACACACAGACAGATATACACATGAACACACACGCACATGCACACACACGTGCACATACACATACACACACAATCAGAAAACAGGCTTTGGATTTCTCATTAACAACGGTGAAAGCTAAACTGTAATCAAGTGATACTTCCCAAATCCTGGAGGGAAATGGTTCCCAGTCTATAATCCAGTTCTATCTAAATGCTTAGTCAGGTGTAAAGGGACAATAAGGACATTTTCAGATGTCTAAGGGGTCACAAAACACTTAGCTCCCAGTGTTCTTTATCAGAAAGCTACTAAAGGATGTGGCCCACCAAAGCACAGGAGCGAAGGGAGAAGATGTGGAATCCGAAGGATGGAGAAGCAATGGCATCTAGGATGCTGGCATGTTCTGTGTTCAAAGTGCGACCCTCCCAATGACAGCAAGTACAAGGCACCAAGAAAAACTTCTCTAAGAAAACAGAAACCCCTCCCTTCTGAACGCTCTTGGCGATTTAGACAATTGGTAGAGCCTTGATGATGAGTTAATGATATGTACAAAGAAAACTAAGCAAAAACAATTATTATATCCAGAAAAAAAACAACAAAAATGTGCAGAAAGGAAAGCTCGTCACATTTTAATTCACAGCTTAGCTCTGAGGAGGGTATACGGCCTTGGTGACTGAGACACCTGCTAATGGTTTGCAGGCGGCTGTCTCCTGTCTCTGCTCACTGAAGGAGTTTAATCCCTGAAGCTTCATGTTAATGGTGTGAAGGAAGTAGAAAGCAATCCTAGTACAGAGCCCAGAAGTGAGGCTTTGGGGAAGTGATTAGATCAGATAAAATCATTCAGGTGGGGCCCTGTGAGTGAATTCTAGCGGCTTTCAAAGGAGAGGGAGAGACAGCCATAAGCTCCTGCTGTGATGTGATTTAGCCAAGGGGAGGCCCCTTATTGCAGCCTGCAGTTTCCAGAAATGAACTAAATAAACTTCTTGAATTCTCAGTGAAGTAGCCTGCTTCAAGTATCTTATTTGAAAAAAAAAAAAAAAGACTGACTACCCAATGCCAAATGTTCTTTTGCTTCAAATTATCCGATCACTACACTGGGAAGTCATGGGAGTGGGGGTGATGCATGGGACATCTTGGGGACGGCAGAGAGCTAGACACCTACCTCCAGGAGGGTCAGAGCCTGAGATTTCAGAAGAGTAATGTTCTCTTTAGAGATCCTGAGTGTGGGGGCCAGGGAGAGGCTGCAGATGGCCTGGCTAGGGCGTAAGCAGTCCCCCGACCCTTTTCCTCAGACCACTCTGTCTTCTCTCAGGTTTTGCCACCCATCATCCCAGGTGGACACAAAGGCACCGGGCCAGGAAACCAGAAACCCGAGTCACGCCATGCCACACTCACAGTGTTTACAGAAAGCAAGATCATTATTTACAGGAAGAGAAACATTGAGCTAATTGACTTTTAAAGACATCAAATACAGCAGACAAACAGAGCATAAAACCCCACGTGAAAAAGGGGCACAGTGTCCCAACCAGTAGGCGTCTTTGTCCACAGGCTTTTCCGGCTATCTCTGCTACCGGGAACCTTCTCATGCCTTGCTCTCTAAGTCACCAGCTCGCTTTTTCCATGATGAAACCCAAATTAAGAAAACAAAGCTTCATTCTTCTCAGACCATCCAAGTCCCCTAACCAAGTTAAACCAATCCCTAAAGTTCCCTGTCCCCCTCCCTGCCCGCCCGCCTCCACTGCCCCCCACCTTCTCCAAGCCTGTCCCGGAAAAGGTCCTGGGTAGTGTGAGTAAAAAGGCTCCCATCCCTGGGCTGCAGGGTTCCTCCACTTGCCCAAGATTGGAAGATGCAGAAGGCGACAGGAATGTAGGGGACAGGAATGTAGGTTTCAGTCCAGCCTGAGGCCAGTGACATGGTGGTTGACAGCTGATAACAAAGGGAGAAAAATAAGACAAAAAGGGAGGTGATGACAGCAATAACAACTGCCACCAAGGCTCTTGTTCCTGGGGTGAGATTGTGTGTGTGTGTGTGTGTGTGTTTAATTAATTAATTTGTGGTGTATAGCTGTTGTTTTGACACAGGATCTCCTGTAGCCCAGGCTGGCCTTGAACTCCTGATCCCCCCCTACTTTCAGCTCCAAGTTCTGGGATTATAGCATATGTTATCAGGTCTGGCTGAAATTAACATATTTTAAAAGTGAATTGATGGTGATTAGGGGTGACATATTTTTTTTGAATGTCCTTACTTGGGAAAATTGGAGGTTGGTATCTCCAGTCCCTGCTGAAAATAGACTTCAGTTTTGGGATAAAAAGTCTGGGATACACTGTGAAGGACGATCCCAAAGAGAACAAGATTCACCCCAGAGCCAGAGCTACAGACTCCAAGGAGATACCTAGTCCAGGCTCCCTTTGGTACCAAGCATATGCCAGAATACCCCTGCCAAGGACCTCCTGGCATGCCCTGTTTGGCTCCTTCTGGTGGTGGTGGGGCTCATTCCCTGTGCAGCCTTGGCCATTAGAACGTATCTCCTCGTGCTGTTGAAAATTTACACAGCCCTAAGGCAGTTCTACTCCTGCCCACACTTTCTCATTCCTCGACATTCTCCACTCTTGTATTTCAACTCCATCTGGGTGCTGGTTCCCCAGCCACCTCTGTACCTGAAGGCCATGACTGCCACTTAGGAAGGATCATGTAGCATTGGTTGAATAATTACAAAAATCCTCACTCAGCCAGCTCCTCCACCTAGGTCCCTGGGCCTCATCTTTGAGGCAGCCTTACCCTCAGAGCCCATCCTGTTCCAGGCAGAGGGAAGGTGTGGCCCTCACTGCATAATGATAGCTCTGATCACTATTCCCCAGGATCCAAATGATGTCTGCGGAAGTCTGAGTGTTGTGGCTTGTCAGCCCACCCCTGACTCTCACAAACTGTGGACAAATTTTAATTAAAACCTCAGAGTGACTGGGGAGTCCTTTCCTTGTGTACCCCTGGGCCTGGCCAAGCTGCCCTGGGGAAGGATAGGGCCTCTTCATAGCAGAGAAAGTCTCAAGCCACTGTCCCTAAGGACCCAAGAAGTGTAGTGGCAGTGCTGAGAGCAGCAGGGTGTTGGGAGCCAGGAGACTCCAAGCCACCCCACCACTCCTCCCATTTTACATAGGGGGAAACTGAGGACTCACCCGCTTGTCTGTCTGTCCTGAGAATATGGAGTATAGGATTCAGCCTTGGTAAAGTAGAGAAACAGAGGGAAACAGGCAGGTAACTCCTGCAGTGTGTTCAGCCTTTGACATTGTGAAATGATGCTGTATAAACATCATACTCAAGAACTTCATGTATTCCAGAATGCCAAAGCCAAAATCAAAACAAACCAATAAATAAAAACAAAAAAACAAAACCCATACTGTTTCAGGAGAGGTTAGAGTTTGGTGAGGGACTTCATTCAATGCTGTCATTGGCTGCCCATGTCAGGTTGCAGATTAGATATGCCTGAGGAGCTTCCTGCCTTGGGAAGGTTGGCAACTTTGATGGACGGATGGACTGACAGATGAATGGACAGACAAATGGATGGACAGAGGGATGGATGGATGGGGAATTAATGGAAGAGCTGGAATCAGAGTGTTCTCTTTAAACACCTAAAAATGGACAAAGGCAGGCTAGGGGACAGTCTCAGGCTCCCCGCCTCTCTCCTCCCAGCTTCTCACAAGAGAACCTGAAGACACTCTCAGCCCCTCTGTAAGAGTTCTAGTCTTGATATTGCATGAACAAAAGACAGGAAGGACAGAAGGCTGGGAAGAGGGCCTGAAGGAGCCCCATGGCCCCTGGTGGTCCTGTGTGGGATTCCCCTACCTTTCTAATCTCCCCAGTTTTAGGTACAAAGGGCAGTAGAAGGAACGAGAAGGTACAAGGGTCTCTGGGTCACTGAGGGGTGGAGTAAATGGTGAGCCCCAAAAGGTGGATCAGGGACTGATGGGCTTGGGAGTAGGAGATCTGTGAACAGGGCCAGTAAGAGTTTCCAGCTGGGCTACCACCTTCTAACAGGGAGACCTGGGATGACTCTCACAGCCTGGCTGGTTGTCCTCACCTGAGAGAGGGCAATGGTCTGTACACCTGTCTGGCCAGGTTTGATGGGATGAGGGAGACAGAAATGAGTGAGAAATATGTGAAGGCCACATCCTGATGGGCCCCTTGCCTAGAAAGCCCAGAGCCCCTGGGAATGACAGTCAGATGAGATCCTTCAACACTCAACATGGAGGGCCTGCTCCGCGCTTGCCATACCTTCAGCCCCCTCCTCATCCCGGACTCACCCTCAGAGCAGGAAGGGAGCTGACCTGGTCCATGGTCAGTGTGGCCTCCTTATAGTGCTTCCTTGAGGGGCAGAGCTTCAGGAAGGTCTTGTGGATACTTAGGAGAAAGAAAAGAGGCATAGTGGTCACATGAGAATGGAAGGGGCCATGGAAGTCCCCAGCTTATGTGTGTAGGGGTGTCTCAGTAAGAAAAGAACACTAAGTGTGGGCTAACATGGAACAGGAAATATCCCCAGTCCTTCTGTGTTCCATTTTGGGGTATACAGATGAGCTGGGAACAAGGAAGGGAGAGAGGCTCCATGTTATGTTTTGTCACGTGGGCCACATTCCACGGTGTTCACTCTGGAATGTCAGAGCTGGCAGGAATGTCTGCCGTGGCTCCTCCCAACCCCTCAGGTACAGATGGAGGTAAACAGGTCCCCTTTGGACATCCAGATACCCTCATCCTCACCATGTATAAAAGAGGTCACTTGGTGAACACAGGAGCCAGGTTTAAAATCCATGTACTGGCAGCTGGTAAACCTGATTTCCAAGCCGGACAGCTGGTGACAAGCGGTCCCTGCAGGCTGAAAACCTGAACAGCTTCCCTCTTGCCTTTATCATGCCTCTCCATCTGCAGGCACAGGGAGTGGTATGGCTGTGTGACCCCTGAGCAAGCAATAAGGACAAACCCTATCCTAGGTGGAGACAAGATGATCTCTTAGCCTCTCACCCCATCCTGGACTGCAGGCTCTGTTCACCAGCAGGCTCTTGACTACAAGGCCAGGGACTGTGGCGGCCCATGGAGGAGAGAGTAGACAGCAGACTGGGCAAAGCTGCGGGGTCTTGGGAAACTTAATGAGTCTTGTCTTCATCACTTAAGAGTCTTGTCTTCATCACTAAGTTAAGAGCCATCAGTACCTCTCTTGCAATGCAAGTTCAGTGTGAGTGAAATGAAGTGCACGGGTGAGTGCATGTGTGTGTGTGCATGTGTGCGTGCGTGCATTTGTGTATGTACATATGTGTGTGCATGCATGTGTGCACACGCATGCGTGTTTGTGTATATGTGCATGTGTGTATGTACATGTGCGCGCATGTGTGTGCACACATGCATGTTTGCGTGTGTGCGTATGTGTGTGTGCGCGAGTGCGTGCGTACGTGCATGTATGTGTGTTAAGGTGTAAATATGGTTTAAAATATGGGTTTTATTTACCCAGATAAATGTACGTCTCTTTCTCCTCTTTGGGTTCTTCTCCTGCGCATCCAGCACTCAGTTCCTTCTGGCTGTTGTACAACTCAAAGCTAGATAACAACGGAGGAAGCCCTCTCACCTCACTCAGGCTTTCATTCCAGCCGCATTTTTAGTTATTATTATTGCATCTTTAATGTGTGCATGTACATCTACACACACACAAGCACATGCCACTGCATGCTTGTGGAGGTCAGAAGACACCCCTTGGAAGCTAGTTCTTCTTCTCCCTTGTGTCCCAGTGATTGACTCAGGTTTCCAGGGTTGGTGATGACTACTTGACTTGCTAAGTCATCTCACCAGCCCTCAAGCCTCTTTTATGATCCCCTTATGCTTCAAAATTATCCTTCTCTCCGCTCCTTTTCTAGTCTGCCTTCCTCTGTTGAGTGCCAGGAGCCAGCAGTCAAATTCACATTCTGGAGCGAGTAACTCACAGCCCCTCCATTGGCGTCCCCAGATGACACAGATGAATTTTAGTCAGTGGGCATTTAGGGACACGTGGCCAAATGAAGAATTCAAGGGTGAGTCTATGATCAGAGAGTCGAGGGTAGAGAAGGAGGCCATGACAGTGCCCAACAACAGAGAATGCTGAGCCGTCGTCTGGTTCCCTTTCGGTCACTCCTCTTGTCACAGCTCATGGACTAGAAAAGTATCCTGTAAGTCTCAGCCATGGACACATGGAGGAAAAATAAGCCAAGATTCTGTTTGTCCACAATTCTGCCTAGCATTGCACTTTGAGAGGCTGATCTCCATCCGTTGCCACTGACTCCCTGGCCTTCAACCTTCCAAATGGGCTTGGGCCCAGGGGAAACCCCAGCAGGACGTTGGAGGCCGTGAGAGAATAGTTAGGGTCCATCTCCCCATCCTCACAACCTCAGCACAGCCGAGTGTGCCCTTCCTGAGGCCAACTGCAGCAGTTCCCACCTGCACCTGAGCACCTCAAGCCCTGGGCAGGGGTGGTGGGTGTTCAGCCAACTCCCACAGCCTCTGTAGTGCTTCTCCATCCTCCATCACCTCCCAGGATGAGATGCTACCTTCAAGATGCGGCTGAGGATGTTGCCTTTGTCCTTCCGGGATGCCGACTAATGAAATAGACAAACCCATGTGAATCCTTTTCCTTCCCTACTAAATGTGGTACCAGAGACCATAGACATGGGTTCTATTCCTGTCTGCCCAGTGGCAGGCAGGCCCTTTCTGGGTAGGCTTTGTACTGACTTGGGAGGGCCTGGCAAATGGGAGGTGGACCGAGGCTTGTAGATACATGGAGAGAGATACAATCCTGCCAGTCTAGTAAGGGACCCTAAACTGTCCCCAGAGGCTCTGTGTTAAGTGTAAGAGAGAGTCAAAAAAGCAAGATGTGGGGAGGTTAGGAGAGAATTCTAAAGGTGTAGGGATGGGAGAAGGGTCATCTCAGATCAACAGGAAGAAAGAAAAAACATTCCTATTGGAGGTTCCCTGCTGACCTCTAAGGGGCAAAGGCAGTCACAGGCCAAAGGAGCATTTTCTCACTATCATTGTTAGAATGGCTACAAATAAACTTCCTTTCTTTCCTTTTTACAGACAAGTCTCACTGTGTAGCCCTGGTTATCCTAAAACTCACCTTGTAGATCAAACCAGCCTTGAACTCATAGAGATCTGCCTGCCTCTGCCTCCAGAGTGTTGACATTAAAGGTGTGCACCATCACATTCAGGCAAAAGACAGACTCACTTTTCACTACGTGTGTGCTGTGTGTGTGTGTGTTTGTACTAAGAATACATGTACCTACCAAGCTAAGACGTGGATGTCCATTGTCTTATTCTACCATTGTTGATCTTATTTTTGGGGGCAGGATCTCTCACTGAACCCAGATCTCATCAGTTATAGACTATTGGTCAGGAACTGTAGGGATTCTGTCTCTGTCTTCCGACCTCCGAGTCAAAAGCAATGCTCAGCATTTTCACGTGTGTTCTGGGGACTGAACTCCAGGTGTCATGCTTGTGTAGCAAGCACATTACCAACTGAGCTGTCTCCCCGGCTCTTCACTAGGTTTGAGCCCTCCTGGCCACACATGCTTGTGGTGCGCACCTAGAGTGAGTGCTTTTCTGCAGGGAGGACCTAGCAAGGCAGGGACCACTCCTCTGCAGTAGAGAAAATAGGAGGTAGATGACTTGCCCAAAGTCACATGGGTGTGGATGTTAAAGATGTCGCAGACACCAGAGTTCTCGCCTGGAAGTCCAGGGAAGGAAGGCTGGCAGGTGTCACCACCCCTCTTCCGAGCACACACTGTGTTCTGGGCACACTCAGACATGTCACCTCCTAGCGTCTTCCCCATAGTGCCTGTGAGAGATGTGAAAGTGACCACTTTTGTGGATGGGTAAACTGAGGCTTGGGGAGTTTACCCAGCATGCCTAAGGTTGTACAACTGGGAAGAAACAAGAGTGGATGACTGAACCCTAAAATGGATTATTTGATCTGTGCTGTCTCCCTTTCAAGGGTTCACTCTTTGCCCCCAGGTGAGAAACCCTGTGCACCCATTCCCAGACTCTGAGCAAGGTTGTTGAACGGAGCCCTGCTCAGACTCCATGCCTCCCCAGACGGCCACAGGGACCAGCTGTCCACAGATGAATCACGGCTGCATCTCGGCTGCCACAGAATGTTCTCCTCCTCCAAATATGGATCAGCCAGCTCGAAATGGAGCTCTGAATTAATCACTAATGGACTCAAAAGTCAAAGCCATTTGAGAAACTCACACGTTCAGCCTGCCAACAGCCAGGCAGCCTGGGTGGGGCTCACTTCCACTCTTGGCTCCCAGACGAGAGAAAGGCTCAGAGTCTACTTTGCTGAGAGCTACCTCTTCACATGACCTTGGACCTGCCCCTCCCCCTCCCCTCCCCTCCCTTCCCCACAGCCTCAGTTTCTCGTAAGAAAGTAAGAAACAAGTGTCGTGGTGACTCCCCTGCCTGAATCCCTCCAGTCAGGCACCTGTGACTCTGAAGCCTGTACCCCTCTCTGACATCCTACCATTGCTGCTTTGCTTTTAGTTTAGAGGGTCTCAAACGGGGCTCTGTTCAAACCTGTAGGGAATCTGTAAATGGCTCTGTACCCTACTAGGTCTTGGGGTTCCTAGTCAAACCCAATGCACAGGTTCTACAGGATTCCAGATGCCTCTCCTGGACCTGCAAGACCAAGATCAGAGATTTAATGTAAGTCCCTGGTCCCTGTCTTGGCTCAAAGACCCAAACATGAAGATTTCTACTTCCAAGTTGTGTGATCCTGGGAGAATCACTGTCTTTCTCTGGGCCAGTCTCCTCCTCTGCAGAAGGGAAATGATATGGGAACAACACTGTGTGTGCTCAGCCCTGAGCCGGGTGTGCATTGCTCACACAATGAAATGTCATCTCCTTGGCCTTGTGATGGCTTTGTGAGGTTGGCTGCTGAATCCTCTGACATCGTTTTCTAGTATGGAAACTGAGGCCCAGTCACATAGCTAGAAAACAGCAGAGCTGAGCCTAAACCCAGGCTCTTGGCTCCAAAGGAAAAAAACCTATAATGTTCCATGTTTTGGATCTTCAGTTGCTCCAGGGAGCCCCAGAGGCTAATAGGTAGAACAAGGAATGGAGATTAGAAAGTCTGGGGAGTCTCCAGGATGCCAAAAAGAAAGAGTGGCTTCTTAAGAGGCTCGGCAGAGCATTTGTCTAGCAATGCTATGACCAGTCCCCAACTGGAAGGAAGGAAGGAAGGAAGGAAGGAAGGAAGGAAGGAAGGAAGGAAGG